>MQRK01246178.1:4704-17146 GCA_001938485.1 Girardia tigrina
AGGACACTGACCCCGTAGGAGGCCTATCGGGGGGCCCTTAAGGACTTTAGTTTGGGTGGACCCTCTAAAGAGCCTTAGGCTCAATACCATTGAAAGAGATGGGAGGCCCACATTGAAGAAACAAATCGTCATCTTCACACTAGAATAGCTTAACACACCCAATTGAGTAGGAATAGCTCGATTCTAGATCACATTAAAAATTCAGAAATAGAGATAAAGTTAACTACGAAACTGAATTGATGAAAAATTTCGACATATATTATGAGAGAATAATCGCTGAGACATTATTAATAAAGCATTAAAAACCATGTATGTCCAAAGTGAATTGTTCAATCATATTAATTTTTTTTTAATAAAGAAAAGATTACTTATGAAATAGTTAATGTGTTTTGAATTTTTTAATGTGATTTGAATTCTGAAACTTTTTCACAACTGATGATGCCGTAATGAATAAACATGTTTTGCTTAAAAAAATATGGAAATAGGGTATTTTCTTTTCTTTAAATTTATCAACCAAATTATTTTCTTTACATAAAAGTATTATAGTTCAATTAATTATTTGTTACTTTGAGTAGGAATAGTTACGTAACAAGTATTGTTTGTTACTGACAGAAATAACTAAGATTAATTGCGTAATAATTATTGTGTGATTGCTGATGTCATTGATTATGTGTAAAGTCAGTTGTAATGATATAAAATATTTTGGGTTACTTGTCTGATGTTGAATGTATGTTGATAATGTGTGTGTTTGAGAGTGTAAACCAATGAAAAGGCTTTGAAAATGTGACTCATTATAACATCACTATTTTCCCAATTAAATAGTTGAGATTATTGATATTGTGTTATAATTAATAAATCTTAGAATCGGAATTAGTCATTTTATTTTAAATGGATAACAGTTACAATTTTTAAATTCAAGAGATTTATTTTTCAGAATCATATAATTTTATATGAAATTTAACATAAAGTATGAATTTAAGATTATTATACTTGTGTTTTAGCCTGTTTAATTGTTTGTTAAAGAAATACTTACCATTAGAAGCTTTTAATGACTTATCATTAACGTCTAAATTCATAGAATTATCGTAAGACCGATCAGTTTTTCTTGTAATATTGTCATCCGCAAAAGCCACTCGGCGGCTTGTAGCATGACTTTCTTGGTCCAAAGAACAGCTTTTCTTCCTACCGTATAAGTTTTTGCGTCGTCGGGGGCTGATTGGGACTGTAAATTAATTTACATAAATTATTTGTTATTTTAAATTAAAAGATACAATGTGAATTATTTAAATTTTTCTCTCAATACATTTTAATAAATAAGCATTATAAACAACACCATTTGTGCTGATGAGATAAGAATAAATATAATAATGTGGAGAAAGATTCTAAACACTATCATAATTACGACTTTACCAAATTAGATCTAGATCATTTTACACCATTTTAAACAGTAAATGGTGTAAACCATTTGAACAGTATCGTTCAAATGTTACGCCAGGCATGGATGATGCCGAATATCGGCGGTGATTACGCCACGTCCCTGTGCGACCTGATCAGACAGGAGGGACTGCTCAGCTACCTTACTCTCACCATGACTCAAGCCGGACTGGTGGCAAATATTGCCGACCGTCTGACCGATTCAAACTCCAGTTTCAGTCTGAATAAACGGCAGTTTGTTTTGCCAGCTGCAGAGAGTATATAGCCAGGTAGTTTTCATGTCCTGTATTGTTTTTCCTTATTTTTACTTAAATTCAGAGACAAATTACGGTATCACTGTTTCGAGTAAAATAATTTCTGTAAAAAAAATTTATATAATTTTTTATTTTGCTTTTTTGGTTTTTTTTCAAATTACAATATTAAAATTCATTATATTTTTCAAAATTTTTGAAATAATAATCCCATGTTAATCCCACGTATGAAAAGAGCTTTTTATATTACCACGTTTTATCGTTAACTAGTCCCTTTATTATTTTTTCTCCTTATTTATTCTTCTCAAACCTAAACTAAAACTTATTTCTTTTAACGACAGTCTTTCAATTTTTATTTTTCCATTTGTAGAATATTTTATTTCACTAAAATCACTATAATAAGTAAATTTTAAAAACATCATTTTTGTCCATCATATATTTTTTTGAAAATATTAAATGTCATGAAACTTGTATTAAATAATATAAAGACCTATAATTTTCAGGTCCATTTATTTGGCCTTGACAATGAAAATGGATTTGGTGGCAGAAAAGCTAAGAGGGCAAAATATGAGAGGTTGAATAGATTGGTTACCACTGCTGTTGAGAATTAAGATGAGGAAGTTGACAAATTGAAGTATCTGCAACATCTGGTTAACTTGCAGTAATATTATTTCGTCAGTTTTAAACTTGCTGATTTACTGTACATTTGATGTGTATTGTATTTTATTTTAGAGAAATAAATGATTTTGCATAGTAGTAAATTAATGCGTTGCCCATTAATAACAAATATTTCTTCAATTAATATAATGGATCCTGTATTAATATTAATGGATCCTGTATAATAACGGACGTCGATCTGCACAGTGGTTGGACAAAGATGAAATACCGAAACACTTTCCAAAACCGAAACTAACACCCCGTAAGGTGATGGTGACAGTTTGGTGGTGTGATGCTGGAATCATCCCCTATAGTTTCTTGAATCCAGGTGAAACAATCACAGCGGAGAGGTACTGTCATGAAATTGATGAAAGGCATAAAAAATTGAAAACCCTTTGTCCGGGATTGGTCAATCGAGGAAGTCCCATCCTTCTTCCTGATAACACTAGACCTCATATTTCAAAAGTGACTCTTCAAAAGTTTAATGAATTGGGCTATGAAACCCTGCTCCATCCACCATATTCACCAGACCTCTCGCCAACGAACTTCTACTTTTTCAGGCATTTGTACAACTTCCTACGTGAAAAAAATTTCGAAAACCAAAATGATGCTCAAAATACCTTCCATGAATTCGTCGCTTCGAGAACCGATGCATTTTATGCTGATGGAATAAAACAACTTGTTTCTCGTTGGCAAAACAAGGGATGTCAAACATACAAGGATATAGAGGTTCAAGCAAGCAAAATATCAAAAATCTCTTTGAACACATGGTTAGGTCTACAGTTATTAAACTAATCTCCCCAAATAATTTGTAATAATTATTTTAATTATTAATTTTCTTACAACAAAAATTACTTAAGCTAAGTTGATAAATTGAATATGTTCATCAGATTAGTTAAATAACGGAAATAAGATAAAATTTCTTTTAAAAATTATAATAATAAATCGATTGAATGAAAATCAAATCTGAATTATTTAATTTAATATATATTGCAATTTTTTATTTAATATAAATAAAATCAATTTAAGATAAATTTAAATACCTAATAAATAGCAATGTACCTCATGTATTTAAATAAAATTTTACTGAGGATGATATTGTTTCAAAAAAAAATACTATCCGAAGCAATGACTTTTTCAGGTGGACTCGAAAGAATGAAAAAAACGTCAGCGAGGGTCATCTTGAGGAGATCCTCTATGTTGTATGCCTTCTGGTAGACCACCTTGGACCGTTATCAAGTTTTAGTGTTAGGTTACTTAGTCTTAAAGTACTCGAAAAAGTCGATGATGGCTATGCGGTAAGAGTATAAGAGTTAATCGAAGTTACTAACATTATTAATTCTAATGAGTTTTTGAGGGTATATTTATTGAAAAGAGATCTTTTACTTTGATTACCAATTTTGAATATATTCTAATAATGAAACTACTTGGAACATTATTTTTATTGTATCTTTACATTTTTGGATGTTGTCAGAGAATTTGTTTTGATACTTCTGTAATATATCGTTTCAATATCTAACAAGGGAAGATAACTTGGAAAACTCAGTCGCATTTCCCTTGAGGATTTCTAACACAAATATGTTACTGCATATTCTATATTGACCTCTCTACAACTTTTAATGTTTTGTCTACTTCATTTTAATCAAATACTTGAATTTTGGGAATCATCAAACTTTTAGAAGAAAAAAACTGAAATGTGTTTTACAATAAATAATATTAGTAGCTTTAATATTGTTTGTTATTTGTTAATATTATTTATTTATATATTAGGAATTTAAATAATCCTCAACTTACAAATGTTAGGCAATTTTACGCTAATTATTTATATCTCAACGTCTGAATTGATTCCTCTTTTTGAAAAAAACCCTGAATTATAAAATATTAAATACCTAAAAATGTCTGCAGAAATATAATTAGGCGAATTAAAAATTAATATATTTCAAGAAAAACTTATTTACTTTCAGCTTACTTATCTGACGACCTACATCGCTATATACTTGTATAACTTGCTATATACTTAACATAATTATGTGATTTTATGTTGAATTCCAGACTGTCAGAATATTTGATGTACCTCAAGTTATAGCAACTCTCAGAAAGAATTAACATAATAAACATCCTGTCTTCTCTTAAATTCAATCCAGGTTAGCAAAATATATCTACTACTTTTAAATGAAACTACTATTTCTAAGGAAAAAGATATAAAAAAATTTTAAAAGTTAGAATCAAACGAAACTGCATTATTATTATTATAACTATTGTCGTCAAGTCAGATCTCACCACATTCAATAACAATGACCTGCAATGTTAGCATATAAAATTGCATCACCCAAACTGAAATTCAATTAATTAATTCGAATATGTAACTTGTTCTTGGAACATTCTCGGAATAATGGTCACAATTTATTTCCGACATTCAAATTTTATTATTATACAAAAAATGATTAAAACTAATATTTAAACAAACTCATTGTTTTAGAAATAATTTGTTTTTTTATTAATCTTAAACCGATATAAATAAAAATACTTATAATATTAATATTTGATTTTATTTTAATTTGATAAATTTTGTCTTTAATAAATTTGATCAATTTTAAATTACGATAACATTATTAACTACTTAATCATTTTGTGAAATTTTATTAATAAAAAAATCTCTATTATCATTCTTTAATAATTAAATTTAATCAAATTTTATACTTTTAAATTATGGTAACATTGGGCTAAGCCGACCACTTTTTGAATTTGAATAATTAGACTACTGTATCAGAATTATTTGCAATTTTTGTGGACATTAAATACTTCACGTGTATTTTGGGTATTTTCCGAATATTTTTTCTCAGAGTGTTTAGAAAAATTAATATTCCCTCATTGTTTATTTTAAAAAGAAAAATTTACTAAATAAATACCTATTTAAACTTCTTGTTGTACGACCAATTAACGCTAAGTTGTCTTACCCGGTTTTTATACTATATAAACTATTGTCTATGTAGACGAAACTGATAAAATAAAAAATTGAAGTATCCCAGTAGATTTAGAGAAATAGCTGATGTTTCAAAATGGGGCTATTCCGACCACCATTAGTATCTATATACTTTAGAGTAAATACCATAGAAATTATTATTTCAGACCAATATTTTAGTCATTGTTTACTATTTAGCTCACCTAAAGTTTAATGAGTAAAACCAAATAGTAAACGAAATTACAAATAAAACTATTTCAAAATAGGAAAATTATAATTCATTGTTTTAATAATTTTGCGTCAATGGTACTGGGAAACACGCTTCAAAGCCGTTGAGAAGACAGTATTTCCATTATTGATCAAGCAAATGATCTGTCGTCTGAATAAAGATACTTTGATTGACAGCTTCAGAGGTAGGGATTTGTACCCTCTGAATGAAAATCGTCCAAAGACGAAAATAGTAAGTTCTGTCCCCACTGAACCCAATAGCAGTGCCTCAACTCCAACGAAACACCACCTCTTTACTGCTATTGCAAAGACTATAACGCTGACAGTCATTAGTGATAGTGCATCAGCATTGATAAGATCAAGTGGAAAACGCACACGAATCGAAAGAAGATTTGCAGAGATATTTACAGAACAGGAGTGTTGTGACCGTTTAAAAAATCGACAATCCACTTCCCATTTGGCAGTTTTAACAACATCGTGTGTTCCATCAATTTCTAACAGTGCATTTATTTTTTCCCACATGAAACTGACGAAAGGGATGTGGAAAATCCACCACCACTTTCAATACGAGCTGCATCCATACAAACAGCTCGAAAACGTTGTCCACCATTACGTTTTCGTGATTGATTGTCCTGACTTAGTTGATATTCAGCTGTTGCTACTTTTGAATATGATTCTACGGGTGTTTATATTACTTTCATAATTCTTCTAAACAGCGGCGTAGCCAGGATTGCAGAGGGGGGGTGGAAAAAAATTCCTGAAAGATCTAGCAATCTTAAATATAATTGGGGTGGCTAATTATGTTTTAATTTTTTCAGGGGTGGGGTTGTCTCCCGATTTTAACCTTCTAAACTTAAACGATCCTTAAGCTCCTTAAACGTTCCTCGGACCTCCTTTTTTTTCCCCGATTAAAATCCAATCAAGGGTTTCTATATTAATCTTTGTTTTCAGCCTCGCCAGTAGGGCCGAAAACGTGGATTAAAATGGGAACGCCCAATTGGATTTTCATTGGGGGAAAAACGAGAGGTCCCGTTCCTTTAAGTTTTGATTTTCGTAATAATTTTTTTAAACAATTTTTAAGGCATTTTATCAGGGGGGTGGAAATCCACCCAATCACCCCCCTGGCTACGCGCCTGCTTCTAAAACATCTGCATCACATTGATTTCATTATTTTTCATATTTGTATGATATTCCTACAGTTAAAATTCATACTGTCTGTCATGGTCGGAATAGCCTCACCCATGGGGCTTTTCCGACCACTTATATTTTTGATAAAATGCACATGAAGGAGCACATAAATTATAAAATTTATTTGACGAAATATTGATGTAACGTGAATGTGATTTGGCTGCCACAACAGCTTTTCCTCTCTCTTAGAAAATTAGAGCATTAAAAATACGAAAAAAGTGGTCGGATTAGCCCCACGTTACCCAATAACAGAATTTACAATTATTTAATAATTTCGTTTAATTTTATTAATTTTTAATAATCATTACACATTAAAAAATTTCTACATTTTAATTTGTATATTTTATTTTAAACAGTCTTAAATTTTTTTTAATCATTTACAATTTAATTAGATCATATTAATTATTAAAATGTCTTTTACAAAATTTACACATTAAAAGTTATCTAAATTTTAATTTTTATATATTTAATTTAACCTTATTTCAAAAATTTTCGTAACATTTCCTAATTCCTAACATAATTAGTGAGTCAAAATATGTTGCATAAGCGGACCTCATCGTTTATTTCTCTTAGTATTAAAATAGTCGAATTTGATACTACAGGCGAACAATACTCTACAGTCGACTGAACATCTCACAACCCAATAATGGTGTCAAAAGTGGTTTCTGAAGACTTATGTAATTCCATACTCCTACACCCACGAACTTTCGGTGTTGACGACGATGGTACATTACTATTCTGAATCAAAATCTTCTAATTTAACTTTAATAATAAGCATAAATTTAAGATCAAAGAAAATTATCTCTTCCGTAACCTCCCTGTTGAACTTCTACAGAAGCTCGGAACAAGCTCAATCAAGTGCCTTAATTCTACCAAGCTTTTTAAGGATTAAAAATATTATCTTTGACTACTAAAATCAAACATCATCCGAAGTCATAACAACATTACGGAAATCAAAAACTAGATAATCTTTTGGCTTCAAATTTCATATCTAAAACTATCTCTGAATTAGAATCTTTTCAGTCTAGCATTTCTTCAAACCATAAGCTTATCGACAAATTCCGTTATCTGCTATTCCTCGAAACATCCGTTCAATAGTATCCAGTTTTGATAAATCAGATCCGATCAAGTTTAGCCACACAAGCTGACCGTATTTATAAACAATCAACTTCCAGAAATGTATACAATAATCAGAATAATCACTTATGTTCCAGAATAGAAGAACTATCCAAACAAGTAAATTAATTAATGACTTCATCAATTTAAAAAATCATCAGATATACCTCATAAAGACCCACCTGATTCATGCTGTCTCATTACAAGAATTGTCAAACAAAAGAAGCCCCTTTTTTGTTTATAACATTCTCAATTCTCAAACAGAGCAAAATAATGCTGCGTCGGATGCGGATGGTCTACAAACGATTCAAATTCGTCACCCCGTGATCCGATTTCCATCTACCCCAGTCATTTCGGCACAAAAGCAAACATGTACTTAAAAGGCTGTGCTTTCTCAAAAAATTTAAAGAGTCTCTTTAACTCCGAGGCTTGTTAACTCCCAACGCTCAATTCCTGTCTGAAAAACAACAAAATTGACTTCTGAAAAAACTTTAGTTCATGTCTTTTAATCACTCCAACAAACCTGGCTCCATCACTCTTTCCTCAGACTACTTTCCATGTTGCCAACGGTTCTCTAATCCAAACTTATGAAACAATGCCTCTCTAATTTAAGCTCACCGCATTCGAACAAACTTTTCAATGGGCATACGCCGTCACAGACACTGTTCCTCCACATTTTTGGAGCCGATTTTTTAAGCAGTTATAGTTTTTGGGTTGAACTTCACTCACACAACATTATCCCAGCCTTCTCATTTTCAAAAATTTCAATCCCGTTCAGTTTTCTATAACCAATTCTCTTAAATTGCTTACGGACCATAAATATACAATCCTTTATCAAATGTTGTACTTCAAACTGCTTGTCTCGCAAACAAAACTTCAATCCAGCCCATTCAGTAGTCCCAATATTACTACAAAACCCTGCCATCCCATCAGACACAGACTACTTTAGTTTCCTGTGAAACTCTGATCAGTAGTGTAAGCAGAATTTCGTCAGTTAGAAAAGTCAGAATAATCTGCTGTTCTTCCTTAGCATAGGCCTCTGCTCTTCATGACATTAAAAACCGAATGAATTAGGCCATTAGATTATGGAGTATTAAATGTATCAAGAATACATCATTCATATCCTATGGTGTTAATCTCTATGCCATAAATTTATCATTTCACAAGCTTTGAAATTTTCTAAAAAATAGATTTAGTGAAAGCCTTCCATCAAATCCTTGCGCTGAGGAAAATATCGAAAAGACAGCTATGGAACATTGTTCAATCTTTCCAACGCTATATTGACACAGTTACTTCTGGCCTAAAAAGCGTTTTCATTTACCTAAATGATGTTCTAATAACGTCAAATAATAAAGATCATAATTTACAAACTTTGTTAGGGCTCTTAACATGACTTCATCAAAAAAATCTACAAATTAATACAGACAAATGTATTTTCTTTCAGACTATAGCGAATTATTTTGATTCAACATAAACTCTCATGGTATCTCGCTAATACTTGACCGGATTTATGCACCCGTTCTTACCATTACGACTGGTCTGTGACACGTCTGATGTTATATTTGGTGCTGTGCTGAATCAAATAAGGTAAAAAAAATATTTGAACCTATTAAGTTCTTTTCTTGAAAACTCTCAAACACGGAAACTCAATATTCATCATTTGATCGAGAACATTTGGCCATGCAGTTTCCCATTTTCTCACTGCCTTTTCGGTCACAGATTCGAGATACTGACCGATCATAAAACCACTGTTAGATTTATTGCAAATAAAAATCCTTCACCTCGACAACTTTGTCAAAATTTTATACCTATCATTTTTTCAATTTCTCACCTACTAGGTAAGCAAAATATTGTTGCTGATTTATTTTTAAAAAACTCAGTTTTAGCAACATCGCTCCCTTCAGATTTTCTACTAGAATTAATACAGCTCGAAAAAATATCCAAGGAAGAAAATCTAATTTCCTGAATTCTCACACAGAAAGTGATGTTCTAAAGTGATGTTCAGTTCGAAGAATCATTCCCTCTTCCTGTCTATACAGATGTATCGTCGAGACTTTCCACTAACTACATCCTTCAGGTCCATAGGTCCTTCATACAAATTTCGTTGGGCCAAATATGAGACGAGATATCAAAACATGGTGCCAAAAATTTACTGAATGCCAGAAACATACTAAACCACCAATTGTCAGTTCCCAAACAGGTAATAGTACTAGTGTTTCACAAAATAACTTTGATAAAGGATTAACAGAATTTTAGAACCAGATCGCAATGCATGCTGTATCAGTGCCCCTTGACGGTAACGCGGAGACGGACTCAGAAGTGATTCCAAGGGTGGTTCTCGACTTTTGGTTAAGTAATACAACTGATGTGGGGATATTTCAGTGTTCCTTTACTCATTGCACGAAATATGTTTACACAGTCAAAGCTCCACAGAATCACACTACGATGACTGGTCATTTCTGACTGGGAAAGTGAAGCGTACCCGTGCACTGAAAGCTTGCATTCCTGCATCTAAAGCCGTGCGAGAAAGTCAGTAGGTTCTTTATTGTTTTTTATGGTTTCCACCCGATATACTCACTACCTTGTTCGCTAATGCTGGTGCTGTAGTTTCAACAATGCTCAGTTATCCATCCAGTCGGCGGAGGCTGAAATAGTTTTGAAATCGTTCCTATGGATATTATCAGTCCCCTATCCCTTTCAAAATGATATTCATACATTTTAACGATGATTGATCGGAAAACAAGATGGTCTGAAATAGTTCAAACATCCTCAGTATCTGTTGAAATGTCGCTAAACAATTTAGCAATTCTTAGATCGCTCGATATGGCGTACCTTCTCAAGTTATTCCTGATCAAGAGACACTATTCAAAATAATTTTAAGTCCGGGCAAACGTCTTTGTTTCAAACATATTCACATTACCCAGTACAATCTCTAATCTAATAGCTTAGTTGAGCGTTTCTACTGGACCTTGAAGACTTCTCTAAGTTGTCTGGATATCTCTTTAAACTGGCATGACTCCATCCCACTCGTGTTAATTGTTAGGCGAAATACTTTTCATTCTTCTTTCGGCACTTTACCCAGTGTTATGTTATTTGGAACTGGAATAGTCTTCCTAAATGAACTCTTCAAAGACCATATTAATCACTGATCTTGAATCCCTGCAAGTTGCCTTAAAAGGTTTTCTTTATTCAAATAAAGTTATGTATTTCGGCAGCTCCATTTAGAAATCAGATCATATCACTGACTCACTCTCACCAAAAAAAATTCTGACTGCGTGAAAATATAGTATGAGGCCCTGTTTCACCTTACCCTTCAAGGTAATATATATTAAGGGTGACATTGAAAAATAAAAATTCAGGATACCAAACAAACAGTCAGTCTTGAATGTTTGAAACCCGCATTCAGTTTCAACCAAGGTGATTTCCACCTCGTACTCCGTTCTTCACGATGGGGGCTAGGTTGTGCATTCATATCTCACCACATTCAATAACAAAGAACTGCGATGATGGCATATACAATTGCATCACTCGAGGTCAAAATGTGTTATCGTGAATTTCCCTAGTATAAAAAAGATTTTATACTAGAGGTAAACTATATTCTACAGTCAACTGGGGACCTGTTACATTTGCAACCTGTGCGAGACTCTTAAAAATGCCTGCACGTACTGTTCCTGGGAAACTAGAAGGACGGTTTGAGTCCATCTCCAGGCGAAAGTGTCTGATAATTAGCCAGAATACTGTTCAGAAATGCCAGCTGTAAATTCATTGCACTAATAGACTAGCAAGCCACTTACAAGGCCAGATGAATCAATTAGGTTGAGCAATAATGTATTCAAGCTTAGAATCAGGTTGAGCAGGATTGTGATGAAATATGTTGAGCTCATTCATTCGTAAAGAGCATTGTGAATGTACCATCAGCGTCCTGGGACTTCGTAAAAGGCCTGTGGTCTAAAGCTTTATAAGATGAGAAGATCAGAGTCACTAAACAGCTCACAAAACAAATCTACGATAAGCTATCATATTGTAATAAAAATAAATCCTTGTTTCTCGAAATTGCGTTCATTATGAATATTATTATTGTTGGGTTCTCGGTCAAGATTAGAATTCATTAACATCAAAATTTTACATAAATAACAATAATAATTATTTAAACAACTTTTCTTGAGGAACTTTTCATTTGTTTTCTTTAGACCAGATTAATTAAACATAAAAAAAATTTATTAAGATAAAATTTATTTAAAAATTTATTAAGATATTTTTAATTATAATTCTTTAGAAAAACTTTTGATTTTAGATATTTCTTATTTTAGAAATTATTAATAACAAATAATTATTTCAAAAATTTTATGAGTGAACCTGCTCCTAAATGATTACTATTATTATTATTATTATTATTATTATTATTATTGTAATAATAATAATAATAATAATAATTATTATTATTATTTTTTTTCTTAGAATTTAATGACGAAATGAAATTGGTGTCAAATTCCGGGAAAAATTTATGCAAACGTGTCATTTTATTTTGTAAAAATAAAAATATATTTTTTTAATTTTAACGTTTTAATTAAATCAAAAAAAGAATATTATATATATATATATATAT
>MQRK01246178.1:34334-44350 GCA_001938485.1 Girardia tigrina
GAGGCAGTGAGGCAGGCAGTGAGTGACTTGGGCTTTTATAATATAAAAAAAATTGAACCCCCGGCAAGAGAGGGCCGCGAAGCGGGCCGAGCGCGCTAGTATATATATATATATATATTCAAGACCCTATGTTTTTATTTGCAAAAATATATAAAAATTGTTTTAATATAAACAAATAAACGCCATTTAAAAATATATTTTAGGATAATATATTTCGACGGTTTAACCGACATCCACAGATCACTGATTATGTTCTTTTTTATTGCTTTTATATAAGAAACGAATAATTATGTAATCACCTACGTAAGTCTAATCGAAAACTCTTAACAAATTAGTTGACAGTGCTGTTTGAACATTGATTTTAGGATCACATGATCTTATCAACAATGCTTCTCATGACACTCTCTCACAATAATTTTTAAAATGCTTGCACAAAATCTTAAAATCATTTTTGCTCATATTACATTTACACGTTTTTTTATGCTCAGCAATATTACTCTTTCCCCCTTTTTGACTGTGTTCTTGGACTCTTTTGCAGAGATGACGGACAGTCTCTCCGATGTATGAGGCATTGTACCCATTATATGTGTATTGATAAACAATGTCCGAACACAATCCTAAAGGAGTATGTGATTTATTGCAAAACATATTCTCAACTTTAAATGATTGAGAAATAATTTTTAAATGTTTAATTTTAAATGTTATTTGTTGATTGCAAGATCGAATTCTTGAGGTGTTTAAAACCCTCGGAGTAAGGTAAGTTTAGAGTATACCCAGGTATAAAGCAGTTTTCAATGTTTAAACTATTAATTTTTTCATTTTTGATTTTTTTTTCAATTATTTTATCTATAGTCTCACGAGTGAGTCTGTCTATGATGGACTTAGAGTAACCGTTATTATTCAATAACTTGCTCAATGTATCAATACATTTAATAGATTTTGAAAACGTAGAAGAAAGAGACCAAGATCGGTATAACAAACCTTTGATCATATTCCTTTTATATTTAAACTCACAAAAACTGTTTATGGATGCGTACAAACCAGTATCAGTTTTCTTTCGATATATTTCAGTTTCATAATGATCATTTTTCCTTTCAATTAACAAATCAAGGAATGGTAATTTCCAGTTTATTTCCTGTTCTACTGTAAAGATTATATTTGGATGAATCGAATTCATGTAATCTAGAAAAGGAAACATGTTCTCGAGATTCAAAGACTAGAAAGATATCATCCACATATCTCTTATAAAGTAGTGGTTTTTTCCCCAAAAACAATTCTATTTTTTCTTCAATGGAAGAAAGAAATATAGAGGCTAACGTCGGAGCCAATGGTGAACCCATTGTAACCCCATCTATTTGTTTGTACCATTCACCATTAAATAGAAAATGGACATTTGAAGTAGCAAATGTTCAGAGTTTTCGAAAAGCAACTTCATCTAAATCAGAATTGTCCAGATTATTCTTACGCCAAAGTTCACAACATAATTCGATGGTTTCCTGTAACGGAACATTAGTAAATAGACTCGATACATCAAANNAAACCATAAAATCATTTTCAGTTCGTATTTCAAAATTAGCAATGGAATTCACAAACTCAAAACTGTCCTTACAAATAAAATCATTAGGAATGAAAGATTTTATCTTCGTATCTAGATATTTATCAATATTGTACTGAGACGTACGGATCATAGATAGAACCGGTCGCATTGGAACTCCATCTTTATGTACTTTAGGAAGACCGTATAATTGTTTTAATGTTAAGTTTAATTGTTTTAATGTTGATCTTATTAGTGAAAAATTGAATCTTATCTAATGTTGTCGTTTTAATAAATGTTTTTTGACGAATTTAATTTTATTTTTGAGACCTCGTCATTTTTAAATTTGTCTGCACATCGATCACTTTGTACTCAAGAATTCTCATCAGTATTTCTATCTATTCGATATGTGATCCCCTTGCACCATTTTTCAGGGAAAACCAAACAGTTTAGCCATCGATCTTTACTCTCAATGTGATCTCAACACATCATTCTCTATCCAAATATATTGTAAAATATAATATATTTTTTGTTTACGGTTTACAGTTTTTAATTATGATCAATATATATAAAACTAAATAAAAAAATTTCTTTTTCTATTGTCATGTACAAATAATCTTTTGCTTGGTTGGTGGAAATTAATTTGTTGCAAAAGAGAAACTTTTATCGGAAGAAAATCTGAAAAAATAATAATATTTTAAATTAAATCTATTTTTTCCTACATAAAAGAAACTAGAAATAAACTAATAATTTTGTTAAAAATAAATTTCTCCATTTTATTCCGAATGGATTTAGGAAGAAAAATTAAGTTTCTCCCTATATATCTCAATTATGTGAACGTCACAATATGTAATTATAATTACGTGTTTTTCTGAATTAAAAATTTATGGAAATTGACAAGTTGCAATAATCCATAATTAATTGCTGAAACTAGTCTCATTTGAGTAGAACTAAAAGCTTTTTTACTATATTTAAAAGATTTTTTCCATTTTTCTATTCATTTAAATAGGCATAGTTGCCATTACGTTGAATGAGTAAATTGTTTTTTTAGGATACGATAATATTAGACAAAATAATAATAAAATATAAAAATAGGAATGAAATTTCTATTCACATGTGAAACGGGTGGGTTTGAGGCTCAACTGAATGAAAGGACGAACACCGACGAATTCGGAGAAGATTCCAAAACCGTGGTACTTTCTCTGGCAAATGGAATGGAGAAAAAAAGCAACGGTAAAAGTTAAATTACGGAAATTCGGATTTCTGAATCGGTCCGCCATCATGTTCACGCGTTATCGAATGAAAAGAGCTTTGGTCGACAATAAAATAAAAACAAAAATACCAACCATGTCCCACTTCGACATTTCAAAAACAAATTGTTTCGATTTTTCAATTCAAACCTTGAAAGATAATGATGATAAAACGAAAATTTTTTTTGATCAAGAATTATATAAAATTTACAAAAACCTCCAATTTTTATTTGTACACAAAAAATTAAACAATTTTAATTGTTTTTTTTTATTTGTAGTACATTTTGATTAGTAGGGGAAAATGGGCATTCTGGAAATGTGGGTTGCAAAATGTGCACTATCGATTAGCACATCTGCGCACTGTGCAGCAATCGATTATCAATTTTTTTTCGGTTGTTATGGATACGGTAACCGTTATCATGGTTACAACCGTCTTGAATCACTGTATCCGTTGCTAATGAAAAACGTCCCTTGGTTACCGTTACCAAGTGAACTGGAACCGTTACTAGGGTGATCGGAACCGTTGCTAAGGTGATCGGAACCATTGTTAAGGTGATCGGAACCGTTGCTAGGGAACCACTGACCAACCAGAAGCGTTTCCAAGTGAGCCGGAACCGCTGCTAGGGTGATCGGAACCGTTGCTATGGTAACTGCGACCGTTGGCGCAGGTGTTTATTGCTTCTTTGTATTCGTATAAATAAGAATTCTTTGCTACATATCACACAGAAAAAGTTGAAAGTACATCGCTTACTATTATTTTTTTACATTAATACTTAAAATCCTTTTTACGGTGTCCAGTTTAATAGACTAAAAAACACACTGAAACTTAATTTGAAATGTACTTAGAACTTTGTTTTTTTCTAATGCACGTTCGGAATTAGCTTTGTTCAGCTTAAATAAAAAAACCATAATTCCTGTTTGTAAGGAAATAGTAGGACAATATTTTCATGTGTGAGATTGTGTATATAAGATACTTTTTTTCCAGTGTAGTAAAATATTGTATTTGTATGCTTAAATTGTCTGTAACTCTACTTTATAAATTGTTTAAACTTTAAACCTTCCTACATTGTCGATTATGAATACTGTAGAACAGGTGGGCGGTAAGAATATTTTACTACTGATCGAAGTGAAAAAGTGGGCAGTAGGTACAAAAACGTTGACTACCCCTGCCTTAAATAGTTAATTTTTACCTAGATTTATTTCTACAAAATATTTTGTAATCTATTTATTTTTTTAAATCTAATCTAATATTTTGTAAATCTATTTTAAGTTTTTAATTATTTAAATCTCGATCAGCAAAATGAAAATTTGAATATTTTTTGAAGAAATAATTTTGTAGTAGAATGATTTATCATTTTTAACACAATTTTTATTAATTTTAATTTTCTCAATATTTCCTCAAAAATTAATTATTAAATGTTCTGTAACGGGATTTTAGTTTAGTTGTTGTTTAACAAAAGTCTGTGGACGCACAAACGTTAAAAGCGTGAAAGTCTTGTGAGATATAATTGTTTTCAGTTCTGTCTTTGATCTTTTTTGACACAAAAATATTTTAATATTCTTAATTCGTTACTTTGGCTATCACAAAACATTTTAAAATAAATTTTATACACATTATTATGTTTATTATTTTCGATTTTTTAAAAAAAAATATTTTTCCTAATTCTGAAGTGTTTTGTGTTAAATAAATTAAAAACTTAATAAACATTATTTTTTCAATAGTATTGCAAAAATAATACCATAAATTAAAATGATTTTTTTAATATATTTTAATATATTTTTTAATATGATTTTTTATTATTTTTAAAAAATATTTTTTAATTTTTAAAAATATTTTCTTAAAAATGAAATATTAATCTTTAGTCTTCCAAACTGGTACTTTGGACTCAAAATTAGTTATTTTTAGTTTTTTTACCTTAAATATGCATTGATTTTTTTGCTATAAAAGTAAAATATAATTAATAAAATAATGTCAATACAATTAAAGCTAAAAGTAAGGAATTATTAAAATAAATTAAAAAATATCTTCATTTAACAAAATATTTTCTGATACGAGACTGTAATTGCAAATAATTAACTTTTTATCATTTTTTTATTTAGATAAGTTATAAAAACACATTACTTTGGCGATTTTTATTATTTTAATATAATATTCATATATTATTTTAATACCATATTTTTCATTTTATTTACAAAGTAAAAATATTTTAAAATATTTACTTAATCATACATAAACTACAAAAAAATTTTAAAATCCATAAAAATAAACTTTCATTTTTACAAAATTTGATAAAATAGTTTTTTGATATAAATAAGAAGTGTCAATTTTTTAAAAAAAATATGTAAATAAAAAAAACCTTGCAAAAATTTTATCGGGGTCCCTTTGTTAATTAAATTTCATAACAAAAATCTGATCGTAAAATTTATCGGTCTTTATAATTTGAAAGTATCAATAATAAAAAAATAATAAAATAAAAAACTCTTATTTGTGCTAATTTTAATCTACTTGTTTCATTGTGGATGTGAGGATTTCTGATGTGTCTTAAATTTTTGAATTAAAGATAAAATATTTTAAATTAATATTTAATTATAAATGTAAAAATAGAAATTTATTGTAAAACAAGTAAAGAAGATAAAATTCTGTATAAATTTTCAATATTAATAATATTTAAAAATGTTTAGATAAAATTGAAATAATAAAACTTTTAATTAAATAAATTTAAAAAACGGAATAAATTTAAAGAAATAAAATGAATAAATAAAATCGATTTGAAAACGAATTAAATATAAGACCCAGAAAATATTTTAACAGAATTCATTAAACTTTAAAAGTAAATACAAAATAAAAAAAACTAAATATCATTGTAAGAATTATCCATTAAAAACCGGAAATCAAAGAAATGTTTATTTCAAATCAAAATTAAATTATGCGTGTAATTTATAATTACGTTGATTGATTCAAACAATTTCAGGAGTTTATATAATCATATAATGGATCCTTTATATATTTATAAGTAGAGATAGGAATTTAAATATAAATATGCATTGATATTAATTTAATTATCCTAACACCCCCATCTTTAAAAGGCTTCAGTTATTCTATATTTATAGCTATAACTCTACCGGTTTTATTTTTCATTCCAACAGATCGATCATGGAGTTTCCGTATTATTTCATAAGGGTCTTCATAACGGTCTGTTCCTTCCTGTCTATTTTCTATCTTTACTAGAACTAAATCACCTTCCTTATATTCTCGTCTTGGTGCATTTGATTTGTCTGATTTACTTGCCTCACTTTGTTTAATTTCTTAAAAAATCTTTTTATTATCTAATTCATAGTGACGAGAGCCATCTAATGTTAAACGTTTCCCCAATATAACTTTCGCCGGACTTACCACAGTGGGGCTTTGTCTGGACACATTAATGCTAAATTCAATTTCTGGAAGAATATCAACCCAGTTTGAACTTAATCTATCTTTCAGTGTTGCATTCAGTGCATCACGGATAGTACAAAATTGACGTTCTATTATGCCGTTAAACTGCGATGATATGGACTGGAAAAGTGAATTGTAATTAAAATAGATTTAGCATTTTCTTTAAAACTTTTTGACTCGAAGACTTTCCCTCGATCTACATGAATATTAGCGGGCGCTCCAAATCTAAATATACACTTATGTTGGATTGTTGTAATTATTGTTACTTCATCTTGACTATTCACGGCCGTTTAACTTATATACCAGAGCTACATCTGTCTATAATTCCCAAAGTATACTTTTTACCACCAACTACAGGCAGTGGTCCACAAAAATCTATATAAATATCATCTAAAAAGCTCTGAGATACTAAGTCAAGAGACACTTCCTTCGTTCTTCCCGTGTATGTTTTAGATAACTGACAGGTAGGACAACTACAAACCACTGATTCTACTTCTTTATTAAAACTATCCATATCATATTCCTCCTTCATGAAAGAATATACTTTATTCACACATGCATGGCTCAAAAATTTATGAAAGAAAGTTATGCAGTTTTTTCCTTGAATTTTTAGGGATCCAAATTTTGTCTGTCAAAGTTCTTACACAACCATTACATTCCTTAAAATTTATACTAGTGTAGCAGAAGACGTAAAGAAATATTTTGGTCAGACGAGTGGGACAGAAGTTTTAACGAATTTAAGCAAAAGCTATGTGGTGCACCAATATTAGCATTTGTGAACCTGAATAATAATTTCATCTTATACACAGATGCATCATTTGGATCGATAGCAGCATGACTTTAAACACACATGAAAAATGGTACTGTGTGACAAGAAAGGAAATATTAGATTTACAAGAGTTCATGTTACATTTCAAGCAATATTTATATGGCAAGCGATATACAGCAAAAGAACTGATCATAAAGCACTGGTGTATATGAAGAGTACTTCCAAACCAATAACTCCTCAATTCAACACACATGGTTGGCAAACATGGCGGATTTTGACTTTGATTTAAAGTATTGAAAACGTGACGAACATGAAAATGCAGATGGATTATCACGGCTATACGACGACGTTTGTGCACAATGTGAAACAAAACACGAAGAACCAAAATCAAAAAAGCAAGGGTGAAACACATCAATACAGTGGTGATTCAGTCTACAATTCAATGGATAAAAGACAAACAAGAAAAGTATTCAGAGTTGAACCAGTTGAAACAAATATAGGAGATGGCAGAGGGTGAAAAGAATGAAATCGCCAAGAGGTTATTACAACTAAAGGACCAATCAGTTTATCAGAATTGGTTATGGGGTTGGCAAGAAAAAAATTGTGTGTTACCATTGGTTCCGAAGCAAATTAGAAGAGATTTCATCAGGAAAATACACAGAGATTTCTGTCATGTAGGTATCAAAAATACAAAGAAGTATATCCAAAATCATTTTATCCTACCAGATTTAGCAAAAGAGGTGCAAATCGTTATAGGAAAATGTCAGGAATGTATACGCAAAAAATTTCAAAGTGAAAAAACAAAAAAGAAGTTGATTCATATAAGAAGTGACGAGTTTTTAGAGCAAGTCATGATGGATATCGCATATGTAGGTAACAAGAATAGCATGTACCCATATCTCTTGGTCATGGTGGACCAGTTTTCGAAATTGGTCTCTTTGACAGAGATTATAACTCAAAACGAAGGCACAATAGTTCAAGCGTGTTGATAAAATGGACATATAGATATGCGAAGCCAAAAACAATATTAACAGACAATGGAAAATGTTTTACTGGCGGAAAATTTAAAGATTTTTGCTGGAATTTTTGGAATCGAACAAAGATTTAGTAGCCCATTTCAACATCAATCAAACGGGTTGGCAGAAAGAACTATTTGAACAGTAAGAGACATGATAGTAACAAGCAGAAGAGACACTGACAAACGATCATGGTGGCAAATTGTTCCGAAGATAGAATTCTGTCTAAATGGAACAGTTCAGAGTACGACCGGATATTCGCCCTTCGAAGTTGTGTTTGGTAGAAAAATAAACTTACATGCGGCAACAGGAATAGCTAAAACGGAAGAGAGCAAGATGAAGGTAAGAGAAAATTTAGGGAAAGCGGTAAGACGAATGGAAAATTGGGAGAGAGAGAAGAGAACAAATCGACATTTCGAGGATGGTCAGAAAGTCTTTGTAAAATAAGATCCTACAAAACTGAGAAAGTGCACTTTCCCATTCGATGGACCGTACCAAATTTTAAGATATATATTGCCACACCAATTGAAACTACAGAATCTGAAAGATAAAAACATAATTCGTCGAAGAATTGAGTGGATTAAGAAAGTAAATAACGAATTATAAAAGAGGGGAAAGTAGTGATTATTAATTGGTTTAAGTATTCTAAAAAGATTGTAAATATTAAATAAATTCTACTTTTTGATATTATGAATCCTGAAGTGAAGCCTGGAGATTTAATTATAACAAAGTTAATTTTCACCAATCACAATATATTTTACTGCAAATAATTTTGGTTCACAGAAGCAATGTGTTCTCGTTAAAGTTCATATTTTTAAATACTTGTTTAAATAAGATTACCCAAAAGACAGAGCCTCGACAGAAGTGGAGCCAGTCGGGCAATAAACTAATAAATATAAAGGACTCCCAAAATATCGGTATTTATAGTAAAAGGAGTATAACAGATATTATAGACGTAATGAGTGACAAATCAGAAAATAGTAAAGCAGTAGAATGGAACGTAAATGATAAAGTTCGGAAGTTTATAAAAAAAAGATGTATACGGAGATAATTGTGGAAAATGTTTAGTTGAACCAGTAGAAGACAGAAATACTAGCGAAGAAACCAGGATTTTAACCATAGAAGAATGGAAAGCTGAAAATATCGTATACAACAAAATGCAAGGTCGACCAAGTGTAAAAGTAAGGATATAACATATCAAGGAGGACTGTTTATTAGACACTGGGGTGAACGTCATGAGCAAGACAATTTTTGACAAACTAAAGGATGTGAAATTGGAAGCAGCAGATATTAAATTACACTATACTAATAACAGTCCACTAGAATGTATTGGTAAGATATTAGTGAGTGTAAATATCAAAGACAAACAGAGAAATATAACGTTTATAGTTGTAACTGACATTAAACCAGACATAATAGGCGGGATAAATTTTCAGAGTGAGTTCGGAATTGAGTTATGTTGGAAAAAGAAAAACGATGAAATACTTGATCAAAATTATTAGGTATATAATTTAGAAGCAAGATTCAACCGGAAAGTGACAGACGAGGAACGATTTTAGAAAACCAAAATACGATGCATATCGCTTATTGGATTCTTGTTCACAAGACATTATAACGAACACCCAAAATGTATTTCTATAACAATTAGAATTTTTTAAACAAATATTTTTTGAGGACCTTTTGTATTTTCTTTTTTTTACACAACCAATATAAATAGAAATATGTATAAATAAAAATATGATTCGTATATTTTTTTACAAATTAAAAATTTATATTTTCTTTAATAAAAATTATAGTAAATTAAAATTTTGTCACAAAAATTTTATTGCGTCTCTTATTAATTTATCAATTTTATAGTACATTTAAATTTAACTATTTTCAATTACATTTCCACAAAAAAATTAAAATCTCATTTTTTATTTAAGTCAATTTAAGGGTTTTCAATTACTTTTAATTCTAATTTTTCAATTTCCAATAAAAAATTATAATTACATTTTCCAAAAAATTATAACCA
>MQRK01246185.1:29715-42536 GCA_001938485.1 Girardia tigrina
TAAAATAAAGACAGGCGAGTTTTCAATTATTTTTTACTCAAAAATTCGTATGAGCATTGAAATAATTTATTTATACACATTTTGTTTTGAACCTTGCATTGTGATTTTTTTGAACAAATTGATACACACATAATAACTAACATACACTTACCCAATCACATTGCGCATACATAAACTCCTCACACCACAGACAAGACATAAAAGACAAAAGAAACACACCATTGGCTCATTCAAATTAAACAAAGAATGATGTAATCACACTTATTTCATTGCTTCAAACACATCAATGAATGAGGCTCACCATTTGATTAATTATTCAAATCAATCGCTGAGCTGAATTCATTCAATCGCCAATTAAATGAATCCAAATTGAATTGAACAAAGGATCACACCGTTCGACTTCATTAGAATAAAGAGATTTCTATTTTTAATTATTTAATTTGTTTATTTTCTTTTATTTAATTAGTTAATTTAAAAAAAATGATTTATTTAATTATTTTAATTTATTAATTTAATTATATTTTATTTATGAATTCCTGAAACTGGCAAAAATGTTCGGTCAAATCGCCAATTCTCCGCTCCAGTTATGACGAATAAACACACGAATGTTTTACAATAAGTTCAACCGACTTTTTCAACTATTCCAGTAACTATTTTATTCGCAAAGAATGTAATTAAAAAAAGATAAATCAAACACATCGATAGTGTATTTGATTTGCAAAACTATTTCCATTAGTCTATTGTTGTTGGATTCCTTGATAACAGAAGAACTACAACTCAGATTTAAACGTCTCCACAAAATTGTCAATTAAATCAGTAGGTCGGTTGTAATTTACTGTTAAATATTGATATTCTACTGAAAATCACTTCCGGTATCTGTTGATAAGTCTTTGGACACCTTTGAATCCTTGCACTGGGATCAATATTTTATTGATCTTAATTTTATCTGTCTGAGTTTATTAATATTCCGAATTAATTGTTAAATCTTTGCACTCATTATTGAATATAGCACGGAGTTTTGAATTTTTACCGATCGTAACAGAAATAGATTTTCTTTTAAAATTTTTCGACAAAATTGTCACGGATTTATGAATGGATTCGTTTAAATTGATCGATGGAGTACTCGATTTAGGCACACTCTACTTATCGATTTTGTTGTCGTTGAAATAGACGACTCAACCCCTTTATTTGAATAAAACTACTACGTGCGGAGTAGGAAGCCGATCGAGGATATGGTAGCTGGTATAACGCTTCTCCACATTCAACCGGCATAATTCCGGTATCGACGGTTTTCTCGTAGAATCGGTGACTGTTATTGCCGGTCGACTTTGCGGACCGCTTTCCGAAGACCCGGAAAGTCATAAAAACTGCAGAGCTGAAAACAGGTGATGTTTTCGTGAAACCAGCTAATTCAAGATGTACAACAAGGTGGAGACGATCAGTTGTGGAAAAAGTTCGGCCCCCCGTCAAGTAGTAATCGAAGGAATTCTGTATCACGTGTTACATATCAAACGCGCCCCTGAAAGATTAATACCGACCGACGAGGAGTCAATGAGGCAGAGTTCTGATTGCCCTGAAGCAAACGGTTATAGGGACAGTACTGATGACAACAACGAGCAGCTAATAAATTGCACGGGAGATGTTTCTGAAAGACAAACGCCTCCGGAGGAAGCGACCGAGCAGAGGCCACATCAAGCGATCGTGCGACCGGCGTGATTCAAGAACTTTGTCTACACCGGGAAGACGCGCACATTGACGGGCAGTATTTCCCAGTGCACGCGGTACGTGTGCATATGTATCTTAAGGGCAAGGAGAAGTGTGGGATAAATAAAATACAAGTTGTTGAAATCGTCAAAATTCGGCATCAGAGTTATTTTTGAAAATAAAATTCGCAAATTCCATTTTATTTCTTCTAGAATCTCACAATAATAATAAACTAAAAATTGAAGTCTAAAATTTTTACAAATATAATTTATTAAAACCCATAAAAACTCAACATATTAATAATCAGTTATAGTAAATAAAAAAATAAAAAATAAACGAATAAAACATAAACCCGTACTTTTTGCGGTTGAAAGTGACCTTAAGTAAATTCGCCTCAGTGGTTCTAAGCGGTGTGTGCATGTCAGTAGACATTTCCACGACGGTGACGGCGTGTGCTCCAATCTGTGTGTATTTTTGTACCACTGTCTCATGGGGTGTATCTCACCCAGGTAAGTGATTATTGATTTTCTTTGAATGTATATGTTATTATGTTATCATATCACGCTGTAGTTAATCAGGATTATTCATAATGAATAACAAACATCGATTTTTTTTTGGAAGATGTAAGTTTTAATACTTCGTCACTAAACCATTATTGTTTCTTTTAAAGTTGTTGAGGGGTTTATTCGCAGATTCAGAAGGTCGACTTGGATAACGAGATTGTATGCAATATCTTCCGTGCATGGGATTATTTGATTCGCGTTTGGATTTATTCTTAATCGTACAATGGATTTATGCTCGATATCCGGTGATTTGTAGCCCTAAAAAATCCTATTTTTATTTAATTTGTTGGTTCATTTAAATATATTTTTCCGTATTTTTATTTTAATTATCGATATATTTTCAGTAAATATTGTTTTTCTCGTTTTGGATAAATCCTCCTTTTGAGTACTCATTATACTCCCATGTCCGTGATTATGTGTAGGGGTATATACATATGCATTAGGTAAGTGTTTATGAACGCAACACTATATAATTTTTTTCTGCTTTTTTTACATTCGGTAATTCTTTATTGTTACGTCATTGTTATTGTTACAAGTGCTGCAACCTTTCAAGAAAAAACTCGGCATTTCTGGCCCAATCACACTTTGACACAACAATATGCGTAACGGCCACTGACATCCCTCATTTGAATTATCCGTGTTCTTCTCCACCCCGGGTGGATCAATCATTAATATTTAATTTAAAATCAATTAATTTGATGATCAAATTCATTTAAGGGTCATTTCAATAATAAATTCCATTCAATAATAATTTAGATTATTAGTTGATTTATTAAATGACTATTCTGTTTAATCCATTATGTAAATAATTAAAGGTTTTAATTTGATTGAAATGAGAATTGTTCGTTTACGAACAAAGGAAATTGAAATTTACTAATTGAATAAGATTGTGCCGAGTCGATTGGCAAGGAGCGAGAAACACCCGCTCTGGTTTGCCGGAACCAGAGCAAGTGAGAGTTGATTGAAATTCTCTCACTATTATTTATGACAGTTGAGAGTGTAGTGTTCACTACTATCTACTGTTGTAATAGATAAAACCAATCATAGAAAAACACTTCGCTCCGCTTTTAGGGGGGAACTTTTGTAAATGTACATTATTTTTTATTTTTGTGTATTTTGTATGTAAATTGGATTATATTATTTATTGCCAAGGGCAATTAATATAGAAATAGAGATCAATAATTGAAATTGATCACAATTTCAATTTCTATATCAATTTCAATAGCGCATTCAGAAATGGGAATATTCATGGCAATTTTGTGGATTATTATCATAATTCGGATTAACATTTAAAAAGAATTTATTGCTGCTGAACGGTTATTTGTTTTGTATCGGGTGTTAATTGTTGTGTAAATATTATTTTAACATCCGAATTTTTGTTCTATTTATTTTGCCATTTTTCTTGACGTAAAAGCAATCTCAAGTACACTATATATGAACTTTAGGTTGCTTTTACAGAGAGAGCTGTTTACGATCACGAAATTTTTGCGATAACGATAATTTAATTGATGATATTTTTAAGGTATCTTGTTCGATAAATATTTCATTTGGTAATATTTTTGGAACTTATTGAATTTTGTAAATGATTCGAAAGTTTTATACACGAGAGATTTTGTATACGAAAATTGGTCAAAAATAAATGTATTGTGAATTAAATTATTTTTGAAGGTGATTTCTATCTAGTGTGCCGAGTTGATTGGCCAGGTGAGAGAAACACTCGCTTTGATTGACTGGCTATCAGTCACAATTTAATATGTAAATACAATTCATCAAAGGTGCTGAAAATGTAATTGCCCGTTGCTTATTCAGAATCCAAATATCGAGTCTTAATCTGAAACCCCTCTTCACACAAGATATTACACAGAACAATCCGGCAAATAAAAAAGGCCTCTCAAATATTTCAAACATGTCATTCCAAAAAGACAAAATTTATTAACTGACGTACACAGGCTCTCCCAGATCTAACATAGAGGAAGAGTTGAGTACCAAAGCCATTCACAACACTTCACACCCGGGTACCATAGCTACATACAACCTTCTAAGAAGCAAACTAATTTAGTCATTCATGTGCGGAGTCGTCAAACTTTGATGTAAAATCCCTGTTCTGCCAATCCAGTAAAATTACACGGCATTCGAAACCACCCGTACTCAAATTCCCCACGGGCAGTCGCTTACACACAATTCCTATGTATCTGGTGGGCCCATTGCCAATATCAGAATGGTATACATATTTGGTATACATATCGTGGATCAAAACACATGTTAACCTGAAGTCTTTCCCTTAAAAAATATCAACACAAACAATATCGTCAGGCTGTTCATCAACAATTGGATCTCTAGGTTATGTGTTTCGGAAACGCATCATTAAAGATCAAGGTAAATAATTTGAATCCAAGCTTTTTCATGATATACTTCAAACCCTTGGCACACTGAGACTGAGTGCCAATGCATTTCATACGCAAACTAACGGTGTGATAGAAAAATTTCACAAGACTATAAAAAATACCCTCAACGCCATATCTATCACGCGGCAGTGGTCAAAACAGTTACCATTTATCCTATTTGGTTGGAGTAACATCCCTAGCATTCCTCACGGTTGCTCGCCATCTCAAATGTTATACGGTTCTAACACCCCTATTATAAATGATTTACTTTTTAATAACTGTACAACATCGGCTGTTCAATCTAGAACTAGCACAAAAACATTTTGCCACTCTGGACAAAACACCTACAAATGACAAATCATGGAACATCTTTTTGCTCGATACACTGTTCGAATCAAAGTTCGTGTAATTTAGGTTCGAAAACCAAACCTCACTACAAATGCGATATACAGGTCCTTACCGTATAATATTTTTTTAATAAAAACCTGAACACTGCATCCACAGAGTTCCAAAGAAAACCCAGAATCGTAAATATACAAAAACTGAAACCAGTATCTCATGTTGCCGACGAAGACCTTCCAAAATCAATAAACTTTATATGGAACGCACATTTTACCTTCGCAAAATGGGTATCACAATCCAACTCCGACAAATCGATTCCAACAAAACTTAGATAACAAGACCCCTGACGACAAATTTTGGTAGGTGGCTGGTGTAATGAACCTCAAACAACGTGATATGTAAATAAATAAATTAAAAAAGAGAAATTTTATACGATAATTAAAAAAAATTAAATGTGAATAGCGATAACGATACTCGAATTTATAATTACAAACTTTTCAAAAATTGTAAAAAAGAATAATTAAAAAAAACCATGTTTGTTTAAAATAATCAACAAGGAAAAAAAAGGCATGCATCTTGAAAAATTCTAGTCGTAATGCTGTTAAATTATATAGCTTTAGTGGGAATTTTTCGATCACAAATATATTTTACGTTATCGGCCTACGCTTTTTACATTATCTGCTAATTGTCGTCGATTTCACGAAGGAGATTGTTTTTGTTGAGTTTCGTTCGTTCAAAGAATCCTAACCCCGATGCCGTGCAGGCAAGATGGCCACATGGTTTCCACTTCGAAAAAGCAATACATTGACGGTAATAATGTTTTTCTGCAACCCACTTTGTCATTGTTTTTAGAGCGAAGGAAAATTACTACGTCCGAGACTGACCCTTTCGGGTGAATTTCGAAACACCTCACATTGTCAAAGCAATCGTCCATTGAGGACATCATCACACTGTTTCCGTTTAGAACCCACCCCGCAAGGCCGCCTATTCTGATATTGAAAATCCCTCATTAAACTTGCGCGGACGTCGAAGCATATCGAGGGTGCTAGTACGCCGGAGCGTTTCGATCGTGTCCAAATGCGGTATAGTTATAAATGTTAAGAGAGATGAGTTTTATATAAAGGAAAAATAATTAAGTGAGGATATATAATATGTAATTAAATGTAAAAAAGCTGTTTTATAATTATTTTTCATAATTAAAGATTCTACAAAAAGGCAAATAAAGAAATGAAAGATAAAAATAATCACATGCTTTTCTAGTTTAATAGTCAAGGAAAAGGAAAAAAGAGGCTAAAGCAGCCTGATCTATTTGTGCTGCTTATGATGATTCTCCTAATGATATTTTACTACGATTGTTTACTCGATTCAGCTCTAGAGTTCATAACCAGAATGACAAAGAGCTCATTGAGAGGCATGTCGCATCGGTTGACGTACTTTTGCCAGATATTCGAAGAAGACTCAATATTAGAGCATTTATGTTGCCTGTGTCTCAACTAACAGTTTGCAATCGATTACACGCATTGGGAAAGGTACAAAATGTCGGCAAAAATCCCATACGAGTTTTTGAATATCAACTGCTCAGAGTGATAAGGCACATGTGCCTCAGTTGCTTCCAGACAAAAAGGAAAAGCTTTCTATGGAAAATTATCACTGGTGATAAAAAGTGATTTTATTGTGGCAACCTAGTCAGAAAAAAACAACAGGTCAGTCTGTTCGGAATTTGAATTCCAATTATTATATTTAAATAAATTATTTTTATCTATAATCCACCATCGCCTATCTTGACAAAGATAATCAAGACATTTATTTGATTTGCCTATTGAATGACAATCATTGGCCACTTTATTACATTGCACTTATATGTCAGATTTAAATAAGAAAGAAATATAATTAAAAAGAAATTAATTAAGAAGTAAGAAAATTAAAACAAACTTAAGAAAGAATAATAAATTAGTTTAAATTTAAAATATTCTTTGTCCATTTTATCAAAGACATTTGATTTATGTTATATTAAATTTATATATTACAAAATTTTTGCATTTATATTTGGAAAAAAATAATTTTCCAAATATTGCAGTTTTAAATATTCGGAATTTTAAATTTAAACTTATTATATTTTGTATTATTATTATTACACAAATTCAAAATCAACCTTTTATTGAATGGCAATCACTGATTTTTTATTGCTTTTCGCTTGCTCATATTTATTTGATACTAATTAAATAATTAAAAATAGAAATTTAAATTTGAAATGACGCTTAAACTTTGTTTAAAAAAAACAAATGAATTAAATCGATGATTGTTCGAGTCTTTATTACGAATTCAAATGCTGAATAATCATGCATATCAATCATGAATTAACCGCTGAATTGGTGTGCAGAGTTAGGGGCTTGTTGAGTGTATAAAATCCCTTTGATTGGTTAATTTTCTTTATTGATGAAAACGATTTAAAATAAGAAAATATATTATCTAGAAGTGGTGGTCGATGTTTGGGCTGACGAATGTCGCTTGGATGAAGAAAAAAATATTCTTTTTCGACATATTGTTGCGAGAAAAATTATCATCATTTAACGGTCGGATTGTGACTGATCTAGGTACTAATGACGTTACAACCGTATTTGAAGCATATGAACTGTTATGGCTCATGTTTTGAGTCTCAACCTTAGATTGAGGAATTAGTTGGAGAGTGCAGCTACCTTTCACAAAAAAACTAGGCAGTGCTGTCCCGACCATACACTTTGGCATAAAAATAGGCATCGCGACCAATATTAGCCCCAATTAGAATTGTCCGTTTGTTCTCTCCAGTGTGGATCAAACATTCTCTTCCCCCAGATCACTCATGATCAGAATCAAATATAATTCACAACAATCAAAAACTCACTCTTTCATTCATATATCGAAAATGAAGCTGAATTACGAAAGTTAGTATGGCAGGCTCACGATGAAATTAACAGCACGAAATATAATGAAATACTGAAATTGATCAGTAAATATCGACCAAAGTTGACAAATGTCTTGAAATATAATGGAAAATTAATAAATTAACATATTGTGTTGAAATGAATGTTTTGGTTAAATTAATTTTTCCAAATTTTTAATAAAAATAAAATATACATTTTAAATAAATTAAAGAAGTCATTTTAAATAATTATTACAAAGTGTAATATTATCATTAACAAATACTCCAATTTCTAAGTAAATGTAATAAATATTACAAAAGTTATTTTAAAAAATTGAAATGTTGAAATTAATATATAAATATAAATAATAATTAAAAAAAATCAATTAAAAAAATTAAAGTATGAATATTGAATAAACCAACTTTGCTGAAACAGATTTCTTTGGTCAATCACTCAGACTAATTACAATAGCAATCAAATTTATCATTTGTTCATTAAAAGCTATGTATAATTGTGATTCTATTTATTGCTTATATACTCTAATAAAATAATTTACATGATAGTATTGTTGTGCTCCCCTTCAAAACAACACTTTCAAAAGCTCAGAGCCCCCATCCGTTTTTAGAGTTCAACGGCAACTCTGTCGTAACTCATTCAATTCTAACTCAATCCTGGGAAGCCAACGCGCCTCCTTTGCTCACATCAACAAGTTGTGTGCACATTGAGCGCCTTCGGGTTCTTGGCCAGTATCGAGGATGACCCGACTGGTAGCACAATTTCTAGAGAGGATGATTTTAATTTTAATCAAGCTTAGATTTCACATTGCATTCTTTAAACAAGGCAAAGAGAGTCCCATAGAAATAAACGTCGACCTACCCGCGTCGACATGCTCTGGGACCTATTTACACTCAATGGTTATAGTCGAGCTAGACTATAGCCAACTCACTCGCCTTTCCAAGATTCCTGGCGTGTGGGGTGACGGCGTTATTGGGGAGCTCGGGATCTCCACCATAACATTATGTAACTCTATCAGGATCTCTATCGTAACAGTATTTATAAATCATTCCAATTCAATTCATCGTTGATAAGTCATTTCTTTTTCTAGAAATTAAAGAAATAATTTTTGGTGAATTTGAAATAATTTGTTTGCTCGAAATTATCGATATCATTTTGCTGTAATTGAAAAATTTGTCGAACTATTTATGAATTTAAAACGCTTTTGAATCAATATTTGTGAATTGAAAAGATTTTCGAGTACCTATTATTTGATTTTAAATATATTCTGATATGATTTTGACTTTAAAAAAATAAAAATGATCTTTTTAAATAAAATAATATCTCAGTTGGCCCAGCACACCGAGACCCAGCTCCTATATAATTTTCAGAGCACCTTTGCTACCACTGTCTGGTCTTCGGGGCAGTATTTATTAATAAGTTTGAAACGATTCAGCCCTGTGTAGAAAACCATGTTTTAAGTGGTCGCTTATACAAAGAAGACTCTGTTGTAAATTTAAATATTTTGTTATATTTAATAGTGATATCTAAGGATGTCAGAATATAGTCAAAAAGTTTTTTGTGTGACTCGTAGTTGCATGATTCTACTTTATATATTAAATTGTGGTGAAGTAAAACCGGTGTCCGGACAGACTATGGTGATTGTTTATTGTATTCAGTTTGTACACATATACGTCCGCGCACCTAGCCAGTTATGTTATTTGTGATTGTCAATGATTAATCTTGTTTTCTTCGTTCTGGCCCAACCTGCTGGTGAGACTGATTTAGTAAATTTTGGGGAAATCGAAGGTTATTTGCGGTTATTATTTAATGAATCTTCATTTTTTTTAATTAATTTTTCGTTATTTTGGGGTTTCTTTTGAAAGTTATAATTACGGATTTCGGAAGTATTTTCAAGATCTCGGATGCGTATGTTGTTTATAGCTACTTTAATCTCTCTAATGTGATAATGCCCCCTTAATTAAAGGCTTTTACATGAATGGGAGAGAGAGTAGCGAATGTAGAAGATAAATTCTAACTTTACAACTTCAAATTTTCAAAAATTTCATATCTTCAAGACTTGCTTGCTTAAATATTTAAAGATAATCTTTATTTTTATTTGATAAATAACGGTAAAAAAGATATATTTAATATATTTTAAAACTTCGTACAACTTTCATCATAAACCACGGCAGAACTGTAGTTTACTGTAATATTAGTTTTATATATAATTATAGTTTCAGAAATATTAATAAGAATATATTATAATTATTCAATATAAAATATTTATATGAGCAACAGACAACCTTAATTATACAATGAGTTAAAATAGTGTTTGTTTCGTCTACGGCGAAACAAGATGAGTGCTAATTATTTATTTGACACTTTTTTGTAAAATATAAATATTTAATTTAATTTAATTTATACTGCGCAATATAGCTCGCAGCATACATTATTGATATAAAATTTGAATATTTATTTTCAGGTAAGTTTTAGAAATATTTACAAACTAACAATTGACGAATTTTGTAAATAAACTTTTTATTTCCAAATATAATTTATTTGGATTAAAATATACATAATTTTATTTATTAATAATCAGTTTTCATGTGTAAATGATTATTATATTTTATGTTAATTGTATTGCATTTATTTTTGATGAATTGTATTTTTATTTTATTAACTTTTCATCACTTCACCAGGTAATAATTCTAGTCCTTTCAAAAATAAATGTTGGTCGAGATAATTGAATAATTGATCGAACTTAAGCAGAATATCACAAAAGATAATGTGAATTTATTGCCGTTAATTAGGTTTTTGATAAGAATATCATAAAAAAACAATTCTAATCTCAATATGGAAGAATCTCTGAAAAATGATGAGAGTAACTACGACGTTATAACCCGATTGCAGGAACTGAAAAATAAATAGAATTCAATGAAAAATCCGAATGTACCGAGTTATGAAATGATCAATACTGCATTGATTAAACTGATCAATCAAATTAATCCGTTCATTTCGGTTTTTGATGTAAATTTTATTATTAAATTTAAATATTAAAATGAAATCTTAAGAAAATCAGACCATTGCAGTGATCTTGAAATGTGAATTTAATTATAATATTTATGTTAAAAAAATGTAATTAAAGTTCGCAAGTTAATTTTGGTTATCTGTAATTCGGTATTTAAATTTTAAATTTTTATACTTGTATTATTATTATTATTATTATTATTATTATTATTTATATTTGAATTCCATCCTCTCCTGTCAAACAGACAATCAAGTTTTGAAGGTTTATTATTTTGAATGACAATCTCTGATCTTTTTATTACATATATATATATATATATATATATATATATATATATACGTGTGTGTGTATANTGATCTTTTTATTACATATATATATATATATATATATATATATATATATACGTGTGTGTGTATAAACTTAATTTTTATATTTATTTATTACAGTCATGACATTTATTCATAGATTTATTTAGATTAAATTTGCAATTTTTATTTAATATTAAAATATCATAATTATGTTAGTGTAGTTTATTTTTTATTATATCTTACTCCTAAATTAATTAATTCATCATGACGACCTAATGTCGCTATGATGATTTTAAAATTAATTTAAAACTTACAAAATTTAAATTAAATATTGATCAATTGATCGATCAAATCATAAATTATAATTCACGAGAATTTCAATCTCGGACTCGTTTGACGTTGCTCTCTCAGGGGGTGGTCTGCTGACTTCTTAATCCAAACGGATAGTGCGGTAAGGAGCTTTATCGTTTTTTGGGTGTACTTTTAATTAAAATTTTTCTTTTAGGCTCCGTAACTTCTCTAGACATACGGCAACAAACAGATCGATTATCTTTAAGGATGCGTCTCACAGTCTTCTATCCGGGGAGGGGTTAAAGTTCGTTTTCTCTTTATCAGGTAACTTCGACTTTATCTGTTCTCTTTACGCTCTGTTTCTAGCCCTCACTAATGCTTTGTTGGGTTACGAGGCCGAAGACAGTTCCGATCCTCACTCTGATGTCGAACTCTTGTCATAACGTTCCAAATATATGTATTGCATTAAAATCGCGTTTGCTTTTTGTTTTTATATCTTTCTAATCGTAATACAGTTTGATTTATTAACTTTTGGACCGCAACAATTCGCTGAAAATTTTTACAAATCAGTAATTTCTATCCCTACTATTCCTCAAACAATCCATCAATTGACAATTGCATTATTTATTTGATCGTAACTTCAAATTATCTAACTCGTCAGTGCTTTTATTACAGAATTCTTTAATTAAAATGACTTGGAGTATTGTTTTTTTTAATCAAAACATTTCCCAGAAAATTTCAGAACATTGATAAAATATCAACTGATAATATTTATTGGAACAATTCCTACTATTGTGATTCGAGAATCTCAAGTTTCTGAAAGTAATTAGTGTTTGCTATTGTTATCTAATATACCTTATAATTTTCATTCCTCATTTATTGTGATCATTATTTTTGTTTGATTTTTTGCCTTTATATCTACCTCTCAGGATTAAATTATTTTTATAATTTTTATGATTATAATTCTATTGGTTTGATAGACAATAGCATACATCTATCATTATATATTTTTTTATTATTAACTATTACATATTAGTAGAGCTAGGGGCTCAGGAATATTGTTGTAAATAGTGATCAGCATCTTTTAGCCTATTTTATTGATATATATATACACCGCCCTACCAAAAGTCACCGACCACCGGTGTGTTCGCAGTAATGAGAGATTATGAGAATTTTTAAACGAATGATATATTAGGGTGAGTCATAAGTTGTGGGGCACTCTTTCCAAAGTAATTATCTTTAATTACAACATGAATTGTCGAATCGATATTAATTGAATTTGTATATCGTAATAAAGCTCATAA
>MQRK01246197.1:2600-12840 GCA_001938485.1 Girardia tigrina
TAATAAGACACTACAACCCATCAATTAACATTCAGAATGGGCAAAGTAAGGTTATTTCAATACTTAAAATTTTTAATTAAAATATTTTTGCCATTATTACCCAATAATACTTTAATAAAGAATAATATTTAATTCGTAATATACCTTTTAAAGTTAATGTATCTATTAAAATTGTATTAAAATTGCTGATGATGATGTATGTAAACATCGAAACATGTCCAATAATTATATAAAAAAAGCTTTAATCAAATTATATTTTCAAAATATTAAACTTACGTTCAAAAGACACAATAGTATACACATATATATATATATATATATATATATATATATATATATATATGCATGTATAGGTAGATCAGAAATTCCACGAATATATTTATTTAAGTAATATTTTTATATATTTTATTTTGAAAAATATTTATATTTTTCTAAAATAATCATAATAATAAATTATGAAATTATTCTATTTATTTTCTAATTAAAAAGATTAATAAACAAAATTTATAAAACCACCATATTAATAAAATTATAAATGACACCGAAAAATTAATTTTTAATTATAATTTAATTTAACTTAAATAAATCTTGTCTTCTGGTTTTCCATTTAAAAAATTATACAAGTAAAAAAAGTTCAAACTTTTGTCTGTGGTTTTTAAAATAAACATAAAACTTTTGACACAAAAATAACAAAAAAAAGAAACGTTTTTTTTATTAATTAATAATTATTTTTTTTTGCTTTATTAAATCAAACAGATGAAATATTTATCCATTCACAGCTTCCATAAAGTGGATTCAATTATTAATGAAGCCAACTCGAAAATTACAATTTCTGTTTCCCAGGATTCGGGGTTCATTTTATTAGTGCAATAAATCAACCCCGCAAATATTGAAAATTATTTATTCGACTAATAACATAATAAAAACTGATTTATATTCGATAAATTATAAAATAAATTCAAGTCGAATCCGAATAGGGAAAGAAGACCCCGAACGATTATTATCGTTTTATTAACCGCTTTTTAAAAGAAGTAAAAATATTTTCCTTTTAAGTAAACAATTTTATTTATTTATTATATAAATAATTTTTTTCTACTGATTGTTGTAAACAGATTTTTTTAAAAAAAATTTCTATTTAAATTAAACGGAAATAAATTTTTAAAAATTTTTTTTAAAAGTACGTCTTAACTTTTCCAAGTTTTAAGAATGAGAAGAAGAAATAAGTCAAACAACAAAGTCTCTATAAGTTATATAATTTCTTATTTTGATATTTATCCACATTCTGCATCAAGATCTATACAAATTTACGATTGTTCTTAACAATCATGAAAATTAATGGTACAGTTTGGCCGACATATCCATTGCTTCTGACTGTTCATCACAATTAAGAAGGGTTAAGGTGTTTTTATCATTAGTTGTGTTTTGTTGCTCGTATACTGAAACACTGTGAGATGATCCTGAGCTGTGATTATCTTCATCAATTGTTTGTGAATCAATGTCAATGATTTGTGAACTTTCATAGTCTAACATGTCACTGTCTTTATTAGTTAGACTCACTGTGGTTGTTGAAGGTAACACCGAAGAGATAACTGGTGTACTTCCAGCACTCTTTAATGCGCTGGAGGTTTTAAACCCCATTAAGCGAGGAATTTTAGAAATATATTGAAATCCCGCGTTGATCGGTTTAAACCAACTACCTCCTTTCTTCCAAATCGGATCAGGACAAAGATAGAAAGGGTCAGTCATATTTCGGCATTCAACGGGACGCATATTTGCATAAATCTGAAATATTTCGATTGCATCGACCGGTAAACGGGAATCGCCACGACCAATTGAGACCGGAGTATCACTCTCTTTGCTGCTAAATAATTCCATGTCGAGATCTTTTATGCTAGCTCCAACAAAATTGACTTTATTTGGATAATACTGAAGACATGTTTGACCGAACACTTGAGTTAGATTAAACTGACCCCAGAGAAGATTTTTGTGTTTGTGGACTCCGCCAATATGAAATAACACTCTGTTAATTAACCACAATGTATTAATAAGTGCCTGTAAAATAATAATAATAATAAAAAAATAATAAAAATAATAAAAATAATATTAATAATTATAAAAATATTTTATCTATAAAATTAGAAATTTATCCGAAAAATTGTAACTTAATTCTGTTTTGTACACGTTGATCCAAAAGTTCTTTTAATATTTTAATTAGCTATTAATAATGATATTGACAAAATATTTAATATGATAAACTAACAATTTGAATTTTTTGACTTATGTTTTTACATTTAAATTATAGGATACAAATGCTCAGGAAGACAACGTAACTCAGGGTCATTCAGTCAAAAAACAATGTTTGAATGAGAATGTCAAGTAACAATTTTTATTTTCCAAAGAACACAATTGTAAGGTTGCTGATTGTAAGGGTGAACAAATGTTGAACAAATGATTTTGGCCGCCATCATATCTTTTAAAAAAGATGGTACCCTTGTGTATTGTTCAAGAGAAGTGTAAATGCTTCTAGATACAAATTCTCCCGATCTTTTACCATTGAATATCTTTGTCTGATGTTATTTAATGCATATCTTTTATGCGTAAAAACCAAGTCATTTACAACATAAAAAATTGATTTATAAAAAAAGGTCAATGATTTCGATTGTAATGTACAATAATTCAGGGGTATCATTTCGAGAGGAGTAATAAAAAATGTATTGAGTTAAGTGGTACCCAAGTTGACAATATATACTTTTTAATTTGCGCTTATTCATTGAATACATTTTTTTTCTAGAAAGGACCTATCAAGATTTATTGTCTTGTTGACGTCCTCAGCTAGAGAGTGTAGATTATGAATGAATCGATGAATATCACGTTGCCTATTTTTTTATGTTTGCCTCTTTCGATAAAAGATCAACCATGTTTATTCGATCAGCTTTAACCACAGTGGCGACTGCTGTGGATTGTCTTTTTATTACTTCAATAAGAATGTCACAACAATGACCAAAGTTTTCTCTAGTGGTGAAATCCGCTAACAATTAATTATAAATAAATTTTATTTTTATTAATACTTTTGTAATAAATTAAGATACGGACCATTAGAGGCATGATTTTTTTAAAATTAAAATAAGAATTATCTTTCAATAACAAATGAAAAGTTATTACCAATTTTTTATTTTTTTCATTGATTGATTGAAGTTTTATAATATGTGTGAGGAATATTTTAAATGGTTTGAAAGTGTAAATGTATTGATTTTGTATGTTGATTTGAGTATGTTGAACTTAGAATGGTGATTCTCCACATCCAGATTGAAATTGATATTTTTGTATATTTACAGTGTTTGACTATTCGAACACAATTAAAATAATAATTTGATAAGTTTATATTTTTAAAATGAACAATTAAAATTAAGTTTAATATTTTTTTTAAAACAAAAAGAAAAGCATTGGATTACATTTAAATTAAATTCATTTTTAACAATTTTATAAAATTTTTATTATTTTGAGTTTTTATAAAGAAATAGTTAAAATTATTATTTTTAATTAATAATTTTAGAAATTAAATATTTTAAAAAGACTTAGAAAAATTGTTCGAATAATCATGATTAAAAATAGAAATGAAAATACCAATTAGAGCGATGTCAAACGGTGAACGATCTTTCGAGAGTTGTGATGACTCTAAATGTGATAATAATAAATATTCAAATGAATATTGTATTAATGTTCTTAATAGTATGTAATTATAATTTAGGGAGGGACAAAATGATGTTATTAATTTTTAAAAATAACAATATATTTAAGGGTTAAAGAGACTTTTGGATCTCCCTTTACTAAGTTTTTTAATATGTAAAATTTTAGAGAGATTTGACCTAAAAAATCGAAAAAATTAATGAACATTTCTGGAAACCTTAATAGTTAACATAACTTTATTATTACGTTTTTTGTAAATTATTTCTTTATTAAACTCTTATTCATCCTTCGAATCCGATTGACACATTAATAAGCTCCACAATTTCTCATTTAATTTGAGTTTAGGTTACTCAAAATTCTATTTATTATTATTATTATTGACACGCATGATATAATTATAAGTACATTACGCCACAGGAAACTGTTAGAATCGGTGTAAGACCAATATGAGTACTTGATAGTAACAAAGTATATCGAATCTATACATACAAAACCCGGAATCAAAAGATTAAAATATTTAGTACATTGTATTAATTTAACAACTAATCAAAAAGGTTACTAAACATTTTCTTTTTATCTGCCAAAAGACAGAAGTCAGTCAGTCGAAGGGGGGTAGCAAAATATATAATGGCGACGCGAACACTTCCCAATTCACACTTCTCGTTTATCGGTCAGTTATTTATAAAATTCCATTCTTAAACATGATAATACCATCCGATTATTCCTTCCACATATTGGTTTCAACGTAACTTCACAATTCTATTCAACTCGAAATTAGTTAGGTTGACTACATTTAATAATTAATTTCGACGGTATATCGATCATCATCCGACTATTGATTTACTTTTCTAAACATAACATATTATAAGGTGTGTCTACTAAAAAAGTGCACAAGTTTTAAAACCATCATAATTTTTTAATGTAATATAATAATATAATTTAATTTCGTAAATTTGGAATTTAAATATTTGTTTTAATAGGTTAGAAATAGTAAAGCAGGTATTTAAAATTTTTGGTTTAATATGTTTTATTTTAGAGACAATTATAATGATTTCAAAACGCCAATTTTTTCAAAAGACCAAAACCGACTTTGTACTTGATGATGAATCGTATTTTACACTCACCAGATCAATGACATCGGGTTATTATGTGGACCAAAAGAAGTTCGGTGATGTACCTGATAATATTCGCCTTAAATTTCGAGAGAAATTCTAGTAAATGTTTTGGTTTGGGTAACTGTTTCCAGACGAGGCATTTCAAACCTGTACATCAGGAAATGGAAATCTGTAGCTTCTAATTCGGATATTTATATCTCCTAGTGCTTAACGAAGCGTTTGCTTCCTTATCTGAATGAGAAATACCCAGCTGGTCACTTCATCTTCTGGCCAGATCTTGCTTCTTGTCACTACGCCAAAGCAAGTTTGAAGTGCTTAGAGGACAACAAAATTCTATTTGTTAAAAAAGATTCGAATCAACCTTGTGCTCCCCAAATACGCCCAATTGAAAAGTTTTGGGCTCATTTAAAGGAGAAGGTGTATGAAAAGGGTTGGACTGCCGATTCTGAAGACCAGTTGATTCGCAGAATCAAAACTAAAGCAAAGCAGTTTAACAATTTATATTTTATGATATTATTTGCAAATTTTAGACAAAGAATAATGCTTGCTAACTCTTATGGCCTTTATAGTTCGATATAATAAAATAGTTATTGTGTTATTATGATCTAGTCTTTGTTCAGATTTCCGTCAATTTGAAGGTCTAATTAAAAAGTTATGATGGTTTTAAAACTTGTGCACTTTTTTAGTGGACACACCTTATTATATAAAGATAACTTCTTCCTAACCAACAAGTACTTTAATCAGTGTTAAAGAAGCGACTGAGACCACTATTAGTTGTAATTTTACGATAATTTAGTTCTATTAACAACTTCTAACTGATTTCAATATATCGAATCTTTCGAAAATCACTATGAACATAGTTTTTTTTCAATATATAACTTGTATATAATATACAAGTTATTATATATACATAGTAAATTTTAAATTTGTCTTCAATTACAATTCGTTTCTACTTTAAAAAGAAACATTTTTTTCTTTTAGAGACCCTTAAATTTAAGAAATCTATCAATTTTAAAAGATATAACTAAGTTTTCAAGAAACCTATTAATATGACTTAATTTTGAATTCATACCTGAGGGTTCTCGTGGCCAATTATTTCATATTTGAATAAGTCTTGGATTGATTGCGAGGAATGGTTGATGGAATATTTATTGATAGAATTGAGACTGTTTTGATTGTTTATGCTCTTCGATTTGAGTCTCAATTCTTGCAATCGTTGATGCAACATGGTTCGAGTTCCATTAAATTGTTGATCTTTAAGGACTGAAACCGGATAATTATGGAATGCCTGATTTAAAAATTGAAAACTATATTGTCCTTATGATAATCATACCTTGAGATATCTTTCGAGGGAATGAACAAACGCTTTTAACGATTCTGGTTCGTATTCGTGACCGTCTTTCTTTTTAGCATTCAAGACAAAATCTTGTAAATGAATATTCAATTCTTCCGGTGGAATATCTTGAACGGGTCTATGCTCACTCTTTACTTGACTCAAATATCTATTGATCACTTTTAGGTCTGATTTCGTTTTTCTCATTGTATTATGGACAATCATTTGAGATTGAGGTGTTGGTTTTAAATTCGAGAAAAGATTATCCGGAGAAGATGCGATTTGGGTTAGATCATGATTTTCTAAAATATTTTCACTATTCGTCGAAGAATTCGTTTTCTTTTCATCCGAGCAACTGTTATCTGAAACAAAACAACCAAAAAAAAGAGAAATTAATCTTGTTAGGAATTAAGAATTAAAATGTAGAAATTTTTTAAATAAGTAATGATTGTAAAAGAAATTTTAAAATTAATAAAATTTAATGAAACTATTAAGTAATTGTCAAAGCTCTTATAATTTAAAATTATAATATTTGATTAAAGGTAATTATTAGAGAATGATAATAGATATATTTTTAATTAATAAAATGTCACGAAATGATTAAGTACTTGATAATGTTATCGTAATTTATTAAAAGTAAAATTTATCAAAGTAAAAGAAAATAAAACATTAATATTATAAGTATTTTTATTTATACCGATTTAAGATTCATAAAAACAAATTGTTTCTAAAAAATAAGTTTGTTTAAATATTAGTCTTAATAAAAATAACTTTGTATTATAATAAAATTTGGATGTCGGAAGTACCTTATAATAATAATTCCAAGGATGTTCCAAGAACATCTAACAAATTATTTTTTTTATTTATATTTTTTTAATAATATTTTTCGCAATAATAAATGCTTTTTGATATTTAATTTTCTTTTCCAAAAAACAAAAAAAATAGAGAAAAAGAAATTCGATTGTTAATTTTGAATATTTTAGTATTTTATTAGTTCTCAATAATAGTCGTTTTGTAATTTAATGAGTTTGCGACTGTAAAAGTAACCACTTTCATTAATCTTGGAATCGTTAACTTCCTTATCTTTAACTGAACTCAGTCTACTCAAACCGAATGAATGCCAATAAAAGCTAATCAATATTAAATATAATTTATTATAAACTCCTCAGTATCTTCGTATAACAATACTAGGAAACCTATTATTTCATGTCTATACTTCGATTTCCTGTGATTTATTAATCGAAATCTCTTTCTTTCATCTTACACTACGTTAAAACTTCAAATAATTAACGAATATATATTTGTAGAAGTGACTGTAAAGACGACCCCCTTTGTATCCAATGACATTAAAGATTTTTTCAAGAATTAAAAGTGTTGTTTTCCATAAAAAAAACAAACGTTAAAAGAAAAATAGTTTTCTTTCACTATTAATTGATTTCGTTTTTAAATAAAATATCTATTCACTTATTAATAACTAATTGATTATAAATTGTTCATTTTAATATATAATCATTATTAGGTTTGATTTAGAAAATTAATATCCCATTTTCTAATCATACGTTTATTTTAAAAATAATGATAGTAATAATAATAATAAAATTAATAATATTTTTATGTAAATATTATTTTCGCGCAATGAATTAAAATTAATAATGACAATATTTTTCAAATATGTACAAACAATGTTTTCTTTTAACAAATATTGATTATTTATATTTTGTAGCTTTAACAATCGTCATCAAATCAATGATTAGGAAGTTATTTCTGCTCATTTATAAACTTTTTGATTGTGTAATTCATTATGCAAAATTAATCGAAAACTCAACAAAATGGCTGAAAAATTCAATTAACTCTTTGAGGTAGAGAAGTATAATCCTTTGAATCAAAGGTATTGTATAAATATATACATATTGATAAAACGAAGTCCGGATGAAAATCTTCTTTTAATAACCAAAGTCATCCATTTAAAAATATATTTTACGACAATATATTTTTCGACGGATCTACCGTCATCTTCAGGTCACTTCAGGCAAATCAATTAGCCCTAAAATCAATGTTCAATCGGCAGTCTCAACCAGCTTATTGAGAATATTTGATTAGCATGATTTCATGCAATCGATTACATAATCATCATTTTTGTATTTATATACAGGTGAATTGATTATTAATTAGTGACCTGAAGATGACGGTAGATCCGTCGAAATATATTGTCGTAAAATATATTTTTAAATGGATGACTTTGGTTATTAAATGTATACATATATCACTCAAATTAAAAAGGTTAAAATAAGAACTGATTTCGATTATTCTAGACATATTTTGAGAACATTTTAACTTAGTTTAAATATATTTATTTTACCAAGTTATCCATTTTACTTCGAGTCATAACTTTTCGAAATTGACCCCTGTGCTTCAAAACAACTTATTACTTATTAGAATAAAATATTCTTTATCCTCTTATCCCCAGAAGAGTTGAAAACTAATTTGCGACCTCTTCAATACTCTCTGTTTAAAACTACTAAAAATATATCAAATTTAAAAGATTATTTTTTACTCCAATAATGTTTGGGACCATCTTTCTCACCTTAAATGACATTTAACCCTTCTAATCGATCTAAATATTAATTTCCTTTCCATCATAAAATAATCGTTAGAAACGTAATGTATCTCATTCAAGTGTCTCCCATTAAAATTTTTCGGACAGTAAAGGGCAAATTTTCAAATCCAAAAAATATTTTATACTCTTGAACCTTAACCATTCTTTTCACAAAATTTCAAGTTATTCAAATATATATAAACCTCATAAATTTTATTTTAATTATAATGATTTTTAAGAGAAAAAAATGTTCAATAAAAACATACTAATTGTATAGTTTTATCTTAATGAATATTTTAAAAGCCAATCTTGTCATCATTCTTTTCGATTACTTCCTTTAATCTAATAACATCTTCAAGCCATCGATGGTAAACTGCTCAAACTGAACTGCCAGTGGCTTTCATTGCTCAACGTTGCCCAAATGATGCTACTCACATTTTTTATCGGAATAAAAGGAGTCTGTTTGTTGATCCTTCAATGTCCTACATCTACCATTAGGCGCTGTTCTGTTTGTCCCAGTTGCATATATATATTTCGGGTGATTATCATACTGAAATTTAGATATTAAGAACTAAGAAAATAAGAGTCTGTTTATTTCAGCCTACTTTAGGGGGTCAGATTTCCCCTCTTGATAGGATGAGAGTAAATTAAACATTTAGTTGAAGTTTTTTTGCAGAGTATCAGAAAATAATAGAAACAAGAAAGCCATCAAAATAAACAAACTCGAAAACACTATTTATATTAAATCAAATTTTATTATTTAAAAATAAGATACAAAAAATATTAAAGAAAAAAATATTTTCAGTGTATTATTTGATAAATAGAAATTGGGATTTATAATATTTTAAAACAATAAAAAATTTATAATCTATTATAAAAAAAATAAAATAAAAAATATCGTCGCATTTTTCTAATTCTGTATTTTTGCAAAGATTGAAAATTGGTCAAATAAATTTTCCCGTTGCGCTCAATGTCCAGAAAAAGAGGAGTTCTAATTGGTCGCAATTTACGATTATCCTTTCGCACTTGAAAAAAAAACATTATTTATATATTATAAATTTATTATTATTTTTTTTCTTTCTAATCTTACATATTTAAAAACATTATTATTCTTACTTTCTTCATTAAATATTTCATTGAGATATTGTAAAAAAAATTATTGATAAAAACCACGAACATCAATCGTAGAGACTCCATCGCATCTACTTCCAAATTCAGTTTCATCGTAAATCTCACCGGAAATCGGTATTTTTATAGAATTTTTTTGTCAAATTATTCTACTGATCTTAACGCTTTAGAAAAAATGAAAATATTCATCTGATAAAAGCAAATCTTTGACAGAAGAAAAAGAAAAAAATTAGTCATTAGAACCCATTTTCTGACAATTGCTTTTGATTCTCACCATTTCAGAAGTCTGTTCCATAAATCAAAGATTTTATTATAATAATTCCAAAATAAATTTATAACGTTGATATATATATTTTATATATAAATATAAATATAAATATA
>MQRK01246197.1:18476-29484 GCA_001938485.1 Girardia tigrina
AAAATATATTTTATATATATATATATATATATATATATATATATATATAACATCAAAAAAACTATAATTTATATTTTATGAGTTTGGGAAAATTATTTCTTAATTCTATTTTAGTAAAATTGCTTTTTTTATGGGAAAAATCCCACTTGAAAAATGCAAAATATAAATGAAAAAAACAATTTTTATCCAACAATTAATCAAATTAATTGAATTAAATCACAAGATAAACCGATATCGGGCAAATTAATTACCGGTTGCCATTAAATAAAATTTATTTTATCATTTGATAATCCCACGTTTGAAAAAAAAACAAAAAAAAAACAGTCGACTGAAGTTCCACAAATAATAAAAATATAAATATAACTAGAAATATAAAATAATTTTTTAAAGTTCTGTTTATGTTTGAATGGATGTATCGAAAAAAAAACGAGAATGACCTTGTCCATATTATTATTGCTATCAGTTGTCCATTTATTCAAAGAACATTGTTTGAGTTAAAACATCAGTTAATATAAACAAAAAAAGTTTCAAAAATCTGTTATTTAGTTTTTAATTTATTTTTATTTAATTAAACATATATTTAAACAAAATTATTTTATCAAAATATCTTCGAATCAATCACAACTTAAAGGGTTTTAACTTTGAAAGGTTTTTAAGTAAGAAAATATTTGTTTGAGTTAAAACACCAGTTAATATAAACAAAAAGAGTTTCGAAAATCTGTTAATTATTTTTTTATTTATTTTTATTTAATTAAACATATATTTAAACAAAATTATTTTATCAAAATATTTTCGAATCAATCAGAAATTCAAGACTTTGGACTTTGAAAGGTTCTTAAGAAAGAATATATTTCCAATATTTTTCGATGGACGATATTTTGTCTTCTTGTAACGGCTTTGGAACACTAATACTTCTGGGTATAGAAAATCCCGTCCCCCTATTAATATAAATAAAACTGTTATAAAACAGAAAAGTCAATTAAGTGTTACTAATTCACAAACAATGGTATGAGTAAACGTAAAACTCTCTTCGAGTGTTAATCGTTGCCATGAATGAACTCAATAAACGGGTCTGAAATTGTTTTTAATTAATTTTTTTTCATAAAAAATGTTAAGCTCCTTATCCATTTAATTAGTATTATTTATAAAATTTCGTTTAATCCCTCCCTGTGAGGCTGTATAAATTACAGGCAAAATAAAATTATTCTTTTTATTTCTTCGATTATAGAAAAAACTGATCTTTGTCATCGAAGTGTGTTTTTATATTTATATGATAGGAAAAAACCTTTGGTTGATTTATTGACAAAATACATTCTAAACTCACCTTTAACCTTCATTCTTATCTCTTTTTACGTATTAATAAAATGTTATAGTAATTTTCTTCACTTTTTATAAACTGTCTACTTTCTCTAAAATAAAATTCAATTATAATAACTTAAAGCAAAGATGGTTGAGTTTCGAGATTATATAACCTTGAAGCTCAATCGTTTAGAAGATGGATGTAGAAATGAAAAGTTAGACTTCAGTTTTAATCTAAAATTTGGGTACGTCCGTGTTATCTAATCCTCAAAACAGTTTTAATGACAAAACCACAATTTGCGTATGTGCAGCAATAATCACGCTGACTTTGTCACTTAATGACCATCACGATATGTTTCCCCAACTATGGGGTTTGGGTGGTATCTGTAAAGAAACTGGTGATTGTTTTTTGTTTACGGTTCCAGATTGAACTGCAGCTACTTTGATGTCAATAATAACCAAATATATTGCACCAGGGAGTAAAATCGTATCAAACGAGTGGAGGGTGTACTTTGGAATTGCTGCCAAACTAGGACAAGGTTACACACACAGAACCGTTAACCATTCACAACAATTTATAAAACCTGTCACTAGTGCCCACACACAAACAATTGAGAGAACGTGGAGGGCGACAAAGGAAAGGACGAAATGACAAAATGGAACTCATACACAGATGATTGACTCATACATGTGCGAGTTAATGTGGCACAAACGTGTTCAACACTATTCTCAACGACATTGTGGTTTTCTAGCGACCTGCAAGACCATTTACAAACTCTTTACAAACATTTACTGCATTTTGTAATTGTAATTTAGAAAATATATATACTAATTATCTGTGTTATTTTTATTTTCCTATCATTATTTTTACATGCCATTTTCGGGGGTCAGATAACACGGACGCACCAAAATTTGTTTTAATAATAATCGAATCACGAAATGAAAACCTTAAAATATATTTCCTAAAAGAAACAAAAATAATAATAAATAATTATTTATATTTATGTAAACAATAGAAATAAAGTTTTAACAATTCACCAAGATATATTTTACTGAATTGACCAAAACTGTATCTAAAGTGTAACTAAATTCGTGATATTGACTGATACTGGATACGATTAGTGGGGAAATGTCAGATTTTATATAGGAAGTATAAAGTTTTTCGATACAATTTCGTTACACGAAACTCGTTCTTTCTTCAAACGATTCGTATGTATTTTAACGAAAAAAGAGGGAAAGGGAGAAAAAAAATTTTTTAACCGAACATTTTAAAAAACTTTTCTCAGACAAAAGTAACAGTAAAAACGTTCAAAGGCGGTTAAATGTACTCAATAAAAGAATGCATTTAATCACTTTAGTTGAATAAATACATTGTCATAACAGATAAGAGGAGGAAATAGTTCATAAGAGAATATAGTTATGTTACGGATAAATATGATGTTTACGCATTCCATATAAACTCATATTACTATGAGAGAAACATAAAAGCTTTTATTTCCGGTTTCCAGAAAACTCGTGTGAGGAAAAATACTTCGAAGCAATATCCTTCATTGGGAAGAAATAAGTATTTTTGATTTCCGTTTTCACAAAATTAAGCAATAGAACACAAGTTAGCATTAAAATATGAAGTGTCAGGATGTGTTGTGGAAACAAGCAGTAAATATATTAATATAAAACTGTATCTATTAATTATTTTTTTTGTCTATTTGTAATATTTTTACTATCTTTAATTCCGCCTCTTTTATTATTCTTTCAGCGGTTTATTTCTTATTGATTGTTATTGTTTGAATATTATCAAAAAAAAATTTTACAACCTTCATCAAACGGGATTTTATGTCACTCTATCTAGAAATGTTTTTGTTTTAATAATAATCATAATAATAATGTGAGCACTTTGGGAAACTCTTATAGATTTTTGAATTAAATCTAAAAATAAAAGAAATAAAAAATATTAAAAAATATATCATATAATTAGAATAGAATAAGTTAATATGTATTTTTAAATTAAAATAAATGGAGATTTATTATAAAATAATTTAAATTAAAAATGGTAATTAAATTTGATATAAATACTTTTGGAAATCAAAATAAACTTAATAAGTTTGGAAGAAAATGTGTAGAATAAAATTTGAAATAAAATAGTTTGATTACAAATTTTAAAATGTAACACTTTAAAAAATTGGTTTTTAATTTGAAATAAATAATTTAAAATAAAACTTTTAAAAAAGGTTTGAAGTAAAATATTTTTAAAATTCAAATTAAATGAAATATTAAATTATTTATCTATATTTAAAATTCATTATTCTTATTTATAATGGTTTGTGTGAGAAAAAAAATGAAAACTGTTCCTTGGAACTTTTAAAAAATATGTTTTTTGTCGTATTAAATGAAAGTTTTAAAAATATCAATTTCTGATTCTTCAACTGTGAATTATCACGAACCTAAAACAACATTATTATATCTGTAATAAGTATCCTAAAATTTTTTTAACCATTCAAGTTTCTCGCAATCTCTAAGGGTGTTTTCTTTTCAAAATTTGTCACAAAAATACAAATACAAATATGAAAAAATATTACTTTTCGTATGGGAGGTAGTTTTGTTATTGGTTTCCGGTTCTTGAAGATCCATTTCAATCGGATTTACTGAGACTATTGGCTTCATATCCAAAGTGTTCAAAGGGTCATTTTTCGACATTTTACTTCGTCTATATTCATTGTAGAAGTTTGTATTCGTTTCATAAAAATGCTTGTTTTCATTTTCCGGGCTGGTAAAGTTGTTGGGTTTGATAAAATTGTTGGGAATATTTGTTCCATTTGAATGGACTTGACTAATATGAAGATCAAGTTGAATGAAATTAAAGAAGACCGATTTGCAAAATGGACACACCAAAGGGAATTGTATGGAAGGGACGAAATTCGAATTATAGGATTTCAATTTCATAGCATTTAACCATAGTGGATTTGACATGAGACATGATTGAAGTCCAGAGGAAGCTACAATAAATAAGTAAAATGTCATTAACATGAGTACTATATTATATTAGAATAAAAAACCTTGAAAATCTTTTAGAAAAGAACCATTATTTGCAGCTAAAGAGGCCATCAAAGAACCGGACTCGTGGTTCAAAGAAGGATTATGAAAAAAGTAAATATGTCTAACAAGATCATCATTATTTTGGAAATTAATTTTACAAATGGAACAACTCAAGGAAGAGTTTTGTTGTTGGTTTTGTTGTTTTTGAATCATCGACGAAATCATTGCAAAATTGTAGAGATTCGGAATTAAGTTTTCCCGTTTCGAATATTGAATATTGGAACTGGAATTTGTGGGAGGTTTTTGCCAATTATTCATCAAACAATCAATAAGAGGTTTCGAGGAAGGATTGAATAAATCAACGTTTTGCGAACGACAGGAGTAGTCAAAGTGACTGGAAATGGGTTTGGAGATTTTCTTGGAGAAGTCCAAAGCATTGGGAATATTATTTGAATGCATCAATTTCACATGGGAAGTATTAGATTGGAAAGTAGAAGGATGGGAAACTTTTTTTTGATCGATTTCTTTGGTTTCATTAATCAACAGATGAGGTTTAAGATGATCTTGGATTTCTTTGATTATTATCTAAATCGTTTTAAAAATCATATTAATAAAAAAATATTAATTAAAATTTAAAATAATAATAATAATCATAAAGTAAGTAGTTGCTTTTTTTGTATTTTATTTTTTTATTATTATTATTTAATCAAGATTCAATCTGATTTATTCAAACAATATTCTCCGTTGATTTTATTAATCATGAAGTAATAATTAAAACAAAAAAATCAAATAAAATTCCACAAAGATTTAAAAGATTGAACTACCTGTCAATATTAATTTCCGACACATTATATTGGATGAAAACTGTCACTATATGTCTTTTAGATGCCAAACAAATAAAACCACAATAACAATACCCCAGTCAGACAATGAATGATATTGCAAATATATACAAATCCGCAACTGGTAGAGTGGAAGAGGAGCTATCACTCATTCCCGTTCATCCTCACACATCTGGCTGGCTGGGCTGGCTGGCCTGGCTGGCCTGGCTGGCGGGAAGGCTGGCTCAGGCAGCTAGATGGATAATTGATGAATATAGTCTTTGCCTCTGTCAAATGATATTATATTGAGAAACAAAACACCAGTCTATCAGTTAGGGTTAATTCTTTGACAGATAATTTTCTGGATAATCATATGGGGATGAGGCCAAAAAAATAGTTATGATTGCAGTAGACTCTATTGTTCAACAATTGGCCAGTTGTTGAGGCTTTGTCGATTACTTTGATCGCTTTTTTTTAATTTAATAAAACAACATAAATATTTTATTTCATTTTTTACAGTTCCATTTTAGATGAAACAATGAAATATAATTATATAATAGATTATTTATATTGAATTGAGTGTTGTAATTAATTATTATATATTCCACTTTAAACTGATTTTTTTTATTTTCATTGACTTTTCAAGTCTTTTTTTTGTCGATTTCGAATATGTTAATTAAAACAAATAAGTTTTATTTTTTTATAATTTTCTATTTAATTTTTATAAATATAATTAAAATATAAAATCCAAAACGAAAAGAAAATCCATCAAATAATAATACATAAATTAAAAATAATTAAAATATTATTATTAATAAATTAAATAATTACGTCATCGAGTTATTATTTAATGATCTTAATCGTATTGTAAAACATAATAAAATGTGTTAATCAACGAAAATTGTTAATTAAAGTGTGCTAAAATCAATTGTGAATGGAAAAGAAAAAAAAAGAATAAAAAAATAAAAATAATTGTATCTTTTGTTCGTCTTTACAATTTGATAAATCACTCATTTGTTGCGATAAAATCATTATTTCTGTTGCTAGCATATATTTTTTTTGATACTTTATTACACAATATAAATTTTAAAAAAATCAAAAAAAAATATTAAAAAAATATTAAAAATTAAAAAAAACTCACATTATCTTCTCCTTCATGATAAATTTGTTTATGCTCATCCATGATCAATCGGCTCGTGGAAATCGTCGAACAAATACAACATTTGTAAATCGTATAAACGATCGGAGGATCTTTCAAAACACACGGTAAATGCGTATCGAATTTCAACCGATCTACGCTTTCGAAACTGCACTCGAAACATCGAAGAATATGAACCTTCATTACACTCTCTTCATCGTTTTGATCTTCGGTTTTGATCCGATCAATGTCTTCATTGATTTTCAGTTTGATCGTGTCGTGATCTTTCGGTTTGTTGATACAATCGATTTGATTCATTGTGTCAATTCTAATCTATAAAAATCAAAAATAAAATAAAATAAAATAAAATATAAAAAAAATAAATAAAAATATAAAATAATGATAAAATATTAAATCGCAGTACTTACTATTTTGTTATCAGCGATTGTATTTAAATACGGTTTTCTGTTCTGTAGAATTGAATTCTAACTGGCTGCTTATGGATAGAATATGAACGAAATAATTGGACTATCAAACATCATGATTAATGATAATATATGCATTGCTTTTTTTCTCAATTCTTTTATAAATTGTTGTTTGTATGAAATTCGATTTAAACAAACAACTTATACATGTATATTGCGATAGATTTCATTTAAAACAATCAAACACGTAATTCGCTCCCTTTTCTTTCGTTTGTGTTTTGTAGTTGTGTTTCGTTGATTCTATTCTTTCTCGTTTTGATTTGTTTTTTTTTGTTTTTGCTTTTCAATTATTTTATAACCAAAATATTTTATTTGTTGTTGTTGTTGTCGTTGATGATGATTATTATTATTTTTTTTGTTTAACAAAATTTATCGAAATTTATCTTATCTTTTTTTCTTATTGTTTGTGATTTCTTGTAAAATCGATTTTGATTGGTGGATTTATCGATATCAGAAAGAGATATTGACCAATCAGATCGTTCGATTCTTTTAATTATTGGCGCTTATTTCTGTCACATATTTACATTTCAAAAAAAATAAAAAACAAAAAAAAACACACACATACACAATTCGATTTTTGTTTTCATTGTTTTTTTTTATTATTAATATTTTTATTATTTTTTTTGTTAATTATTAACAATTTTTTTTACAAACATTTAAATTAAGAAAAAAATTTTTATTGATTTTTTATTTATTTATTAATAAAAAAATCATTAGTAATTATTTCGTTAGTGTTCTGTAATTTTATTAAGGGATTTTTAATCTGTTTTTTAACCGCCAGAGATGTAAGATAAAATCAAATGACGTACGTGGCGTATAAATATAATGATAAAATAATATTTTTATTTTCGTCTTTTTTCTTTCAATACTTAAAAATTATTCTTCGAAACATTTTCATTATTCGAGACAAACAGAGATTATACATATCTTAAAAGAGATATAAATAAAGAATGCATATTACTATTTCATGACTATAAAGCACGACGTGATTTTGACCTTTAGAGTTGTTTGGTAAGCTATGAATATTTTCGTATTTATTACATTTATATTACTTTTGCTTTGAAGTTTATTTGTTATTCCTCCTCTTAGTAATCCTCATTCTTCATTAATTTTACAGAAATGAACAACCTATTCCAAGTTAAAAAGAAATGTTAGAAATGTTTTGCAACAATGACCAAAAATGGAAATGTTGTGGAAAGCTGTTTTGAACCGAAAATTAATTATTCTTATAAGAATATCGCGGTAGATTCAGTTTTACCTTTTTTTAACGAAAAGAATGGAACTTTAATTTTTTTCAAAATTTTGGACATGATCCCTAGATCATGTTAGTAAAAGTAGTATTAATTATGAGTTTTTTTTTACAAAAAAACTTGATATCTAAAATGAGTGTTCCGAAATTAAATGACAAAAGAAATTAAATATTACATATATTCTGATTAAATCTGTTAGGTGTAAATTATGTGTTATTTTGTTAAAGATTTATAGATTAAGATGAAAAAATAAACGGAATTTATTATTATTATTATCAATATTGTTCTTCATTAATCAAATGAATTATATCAAAGAAATTATCAGTTTACAGTTTGGCAATGTCGGTGATACAATTTGGCAAAACAAACCAATAAATATAATATTTGGACGAGCGGAGAATTCCTGAGACCCGACAGTCAATGTGTTTCCAGAACTCTTTTTTGACTCAAAACTTATGGTAGCCAGTGGCGTAGCTAGAGTATACGCTACCCGATGCGGAATTCATTTCGATGCCCTCCAAAAACGAAATAAAACACTTAACAGAAGTTTGTTTCCAGAAAATTATTTATTTGTTTCCTAAAGTAGGTGATAACATTAAAAAAGACTACAATTCAATTTTACGATCTTTCTTGCTGGCAAGAGTCAAGATTTTGTCGAAATCAATTTTCTTTACTAGCTCTTGCTCGATGGACAAAATTGCAAGATTAGTGAGCCGTAAATTAGTCATCGTTGATCTCAAATAGTCCTTGCTTCGGAAGTTCAAAGGCTTCTTGCATAATTCCGACAAACCGTTGAAGCCGCAGATAAAATTCGACTTTGTCAATGTCGTCAGGAGCAGTGTCAAGATTGGTTTGGATTTAAGGGTCCAAGGAAGAATAAATTTCCTTCCGTAGTTCGTTCTTGTGCGTTAACCCGACATCTTCACATATTTCAGCTAGGGGAATCAGATTTTTATACCCAGGCATCAAATATTTGTAACATTTTGCTGCCCGTTGCCAAAAATTTGTACCTGATGCCCCGTGCAGCCCGCAAGTGCCGCACCATCCTAGCTACGCCCTTGATGGTAACATGACGTAAAAAGTCATTTTAAGGGCCAAAAGCAATGGTTACAATTAAAATAAAAATAAAGTTTTCGACGTCGAGTCGATATATTGCGAATTGATTCGAAAGGCTGAAATGAGCGGGCTACTTGTGATAAAGGATGAGGGACTCTTCATAACAATGTGATGATGTTTTATTTTAGTATGTAAAAATCGCTAAAAATTAAATGATACCTTAATCTAACCGAAATTTCTTTATGGGTTAAGGTCTTTGTAGTGCAATAAATGTACGAAGACCTGAAAAGTGTTTTTATCGGTACAATGTCTTATTTAAGTCCCAGTCTTTTCCTATTTATTAAACTTAGTCAATTTATATTCTGTAATACATATTGTACATCTTGTGGTCAATAGACGCTGGGTCAATGTAGAATTATTAAAAAAACTATTTAAAATAAAAATTTAGTCATCATTTATAAATTGACATAAATACAGGTGAACAAAATCAAGTTAGTTTTATTCTTCGTTTCATTAATAAAAGTAACAACAGAACTCTGAAAAATTGTCAACGTCATGGTTTCACCGGTCGAGTATCAAAGTCAGGAAGTGGATAAATGATTTTAAAACTGATTGTCGACCAGACATTGAAAACCAATCACAAGAAATTACTAAACATTTTACAAAAGCCAGCAGCATTGGAAGTGAACATGTGCAACATAAGGTTTTAAATGCGAGAACATTTTGTTCACAATTCATGCTTCATTACCTTTCTGGTAAACAGGTCGAAATCTGAAAAAAATGTGAAAACAAGTTCTTCTTCAATTTCTCACAGAGGCTGATATCCCCTTAGCACGTGTCTTTGAGTTCGAAAAGGTTTCTGTTGTGTTAAAAGTACCTTATGAGAAGCCATATTTCAAGATAATATCAGTAACTTCCCACATTCAAATTTACTTGCTTTAAATCTACTGAAACAACAACGGCCTGAACATTGCTGAAAATTCAATAATATTAAAGCAAAATATTATAGCTTCCTAGTAGAAACAACGCAAAAGAAAAGTTGAAAGCCAGAACAAACACAGTCGTAATTTTTCATGAAAATACGTCTTCAGTACTCTCTATGTAATTCTGACCTCATACCCTGAGAAGGATACTGCTTTTAATATTTAAAGAAGTATATGAGAAGGTAACATTCCCAGAGGATTTACAATGGTTTTTTTCCGAGTTTTTTAAAAACGCATTTCTGAAGCTCTTCCAGGGCTTTTTATTAGTATGAAGCATTGGAAAGTAATGCATACTTATGTTCTTCTTCATATTGTTCTCCCAGTTAAGACCGTAGACGTATTGAATACACTTCTTGTATTCAGCTACTTTAATAAAAATAATAATTTGAGGAATTAAAGATGATTTCAATAATTTATGAATTTTACATTTTAGTAGTATTTTTAGCAATTCATTTATTAACAAATTTATACCTGCATCATAGTTTTGTAACGTTTTTTTCAATGGAATCTTGGATATTAAATTCATTCCAAGATATACACTTCTTTTTCCATAGATTTTTTCTCGAGGACCTGATCCACGAGATCTACACCGTGGGCCCACACTTCAAGGAGGCCAACTCGTTCTTGTACTACTTCAAATTGAACTTCGGAAGGAACCAGCTACTAGATGGTTCGATTAGTCTTTCGCTCCTATACTCATGTCCGACGATCGATTTGCACGTCAGAACCGCGGCGGTCCTCCATCAGAGTTTCTTCTGACTTCAACCTGCACAAGCATAGTTCACCATCTTTCGGGTCTTTACACGATGGCTCAAACTCCACCCAGATACGAACACCTTCAGACGGGTTGATTTTGCACTCGTCCGGGAAAACCGGACAAGGTCACACACACATATAAATATATATATATATATATATATATTTCGAAAATATATATATATAT
>MQRK01246197.1:36149-49224 GCA_001938485.1 Girardia tigrina
AATAAAATTCAAATATAAACACCTGCATAGAATTGTTAAATTTTTAATCCAGCTTGCATACCAAGATTTTTTTTGAAACAGCAAAGTTGAGTACATACAAAAAAAATTAAGACTTGTTTTTTGAAGTAATAAAAATATGTGCATTTTAAATTGTATTTTATGACAATAATATAATTTTCTTAAACAAATAGTGTTGTAGAAGTCCCTTTTATAATAGGTTTTCAAAAAAAATCGTGTTAGAGTGAAATCGTGTTGTAGGATACCATGTTGTAGGAGGGATACCTGTATATATATTCCATATTATGGCCAAATTTAGAGGTTATACAGTACTCATAATGATTGTAACAATAATAATAATGAAGTAGTAATTAAGTAGTAATAATAATATTAAGAACAATAACAGTATTCCTGGCCATAATGGTGGGTCTGAATAACGGATATCAACGTATTAATGATCCGATAGACAGTGCGACCATTGAATGGAAATGTCAATCTCTATTAAAAATCAGTTTCAGATAAACAATATCTTTTTCAGCGCATTTCTTGATCGTATTAAACTCGGACAATGAAGTATATAAATAATTCATGGTTGAATAATAATAAATATAATCACGCGACAAAATACAATTCCATTTCACTAATTATATTATTTCAATGGCCTCCTCAACGGGGGAATGGTGTTCTTTAGGAATTATTATTCTGTCAGATGGGCATCTGATTTGAATTAACATTGACTCTTTCACTTATTCAATATATTTTTTTATCAAATGATAATTGGCAATTTCCAAATAGAAATTCATTAAAAAAATGAGTAAAAATAATTTATATTTCAATCAATAACATATTTTTTTATTTTATATTAATAATAATTGAGAAAGAGAAATCTTTCTTTTCTTAACTGAAAATACAATCAAAAAACATGAGATTGAGAAAATAATAAAATAAATGAAATACTCTCTAATAAATATAAATAATGTGTATATTTAAAGATCAAAGAAACTTTTTGTTGACACCCAAGATCGGTAATGAAGAGGAAGTCGAAAGATTAACTTTATCCTGCTTAATAATGCATTTAAAACGAAAGGTTAAATTTTCAAAAGCTACGGCACGTTACTTAGGATATTATTCAACATACTTTATTCTTAAGTAATATTAAAGTATCTAATAAATAATTTTTTGTCTAAGGACTTTCTTATGACTGAAGAAAATTCAACCCGGTGTGAGGAATATTTCAAATTGTGTATGGATGTGGTGTTTTTATTTGGAGTGTGCTGGAATGAGAATTGTGATTCTCTCATCCAGTTGAAAAATTGGCACTTTATTGCATTCGCGATAAGTTATCGTAGCCCGTACCTTGCCGCCCGGCCTGAGGTATGGGCTATAAAATATAAAGTAGCCTCTTCATTGTTCAATATTTTTTGGACATACACATAATTTTAAATGCTAAAACACTGAATACCGCATTATAACAAGCACTTATAATTATAGTATGTGACAGTTAATACCACGAAATTTAATACCAAAATATTTCATCCAAAACATTAAAAAATTAAAATGATTATTAAATTAAAATAATTATTTTTTTATTTTAACTTTTTATTGTTAATGAAAATTGATATTGAACTACAAACGTTTTTATATTTATTTTATTAAAGTTTTATAACCTAATTATTCCAAATTAATACCAAAACATTTAATCCCGTAAAAGCAATTAGGTTTATAAAAAAATTAAATGATTAATGTTTTTATAAAATAAATTTGAAAAATTAATTTTATCATTATTTTATTTTGAATAATTTAAATATTTTTTAGTTTACAAAATTTGAACATCTTTTGTCAGAACCATCCATACAAAATATTAAATTAATTTTAAATTCAATGCAAATTAATTTAATAAATTAATGGTTTTAGTTTTTTCAAAGTTTCTCTTAAAACTATGACTAAAAGAATAGTAATTACAAAATAATATATGTGTTTAAATAATCTGTTCTTGTGAATTTTTTAAATATTTTTTTTCATAATAAACTTACAATTCAAATAGACAATGAAGATCGTTAAAGTATCTAAAGTGGATATTATTTCTACAATTCCTCAGTACCTATTAACATTTTTTTATATTGATCACTTAAATACAAGTGTAATCTACAAGATGTGTCTTTCGAAATTTGAGTATCACCAACAGAAGACGGGCACCCGTAGTTTGAAACGACATCTGGATAATAAACACCCAAAAGTGTCCAGCGCGAAAGAGAAGACCAAGTCAACTTTGAGTCAACAGCATCCTACTCTCATTTCCTGTGGATTTATTGAACCTCGTGCTAAAAAGTATCGTGTTGAAGTATCCACTTTAAAGAAATCTATTTTAACACTCACATGTAGTCGCCATATTCTACCTCTTCAATTCTTTGAAGATCCCATCATTTCCAAAGGCTTTGGTCTGCCCTCCATCAGTCGTCATGATGTTCGAAATGAATTGAGGAAAATGACAGTTGAAATTAAAAGTGATTTGATGGACAAGCATCGTGGTGAGTGGGCATCAATTGTGATAGATGGTTGGAAAAATCCTGTATCCAACCACAAACATTTAACAATCTTATTATTTTCTCCTATGAACCCTCAAAACCAGTGTTTTTGCAGAGTTTCTTGTTACCTGACAATAGTGTACTGTATATTTCAACGTGTGTATTTGATGTACTGAACAATTTGGATTCTTGTGATATCAAGGTTATCAGTGCTATTACCGACAATGCCAGATGTATGGTTGCCGCGATAGAGCTTGTATTTCAACATCACCCTACCTTTTTGCCCCTAAGATGTGCTGCTCACATAATCAACCTTATAATTAAAGATGCGTTGAAAAATGTTGATTTAATTAGAGTTGGTTTTCAAATACTCTCGAGCTACATTCAGAATGGTATTAAGCCATATTGTGAGACCAGATGGAACAGTGTCTTCGATCGTTTAATTGATCTGGCGAAATACCTCTGTGCATAAGACGGGCCACCTAATTCTGATATGCTTGTTTGCATTGAGAACACAATATCAGCTTTGTCTCCTTTCATTGATGTTCTCCATGTTGCTCAAAAGGATTGTTGTGATTGACTGACGTTGTACAAAGAGTTCTCCAAAGCAGTAGCAAGGACCTCTGAATCCGGTCGGGACCACTTGGCAGCGGTGGCTGAAAATCGCAGACATTTACAATGTAATCCTGTTGTTCACCTTGATATGTTTGTGAATGAGAAAAAGCAGTTATCTGAAGCTTCTGAAGGTAGGCTTCACAAGTGGTTGGACGCTCTTGGAGTTCCTGAATTCCATCAATATGTTTGTGAACGCGAATTCCATTCAATTGCAATCATTCCGAAGCGATTACGTTTATTTATAATAAATCTGACTATGTAGTGGTGGGGAAGGTTGTTGATCGATATAAATTGCATGAACTAATAATTATGTATGATAATAAAAAAATTTAATGACAAAAACTTCGTACATTATTATTTTAAAACTAGAAAAATACCAGTCATATTTGACGAATGAGCTGAATTTTCGTCTTTGAAAGTTTCTGTTTTAATTTTTAAATCGTAATTATTATAATTTATTATTTATTGTTTCGAATTCTGTGTTGATTTAACAGTCAGTCAATTAAGTCGGCTCCCAGCATCATTCGGCGACGGTGCTGCACAGACAGAACCGTCTTGATGTGGGCTAATCAGATTGATCAAGTTTATACGTAGATTTACTCCTGTCACTCTTCAATTTTGCATTTTATTTGTTGATATTATTTTTTAATAACGAAAATTTGTAATTTCTGCAAAATTGATTTTTAGCAATATAATTAGTAAATAATTGATAAAAATCGTAATTTATCAAATTAATTAGTATTTTATTAGTATTGTCATAAAAATTTTCACGAAATTCATAATACAAATCATCCAAATCGTCATTATTCGAAATATGTGTTGATTTATCCATTTAACGACCTGCTCGATTTACCATTGATTTCGCCGGCTTGCGGGCGTCTGTCGGCCAAGGCGCTGTACCGACATATTTGTCTCGATGCAGGTTATTGTACCATCAAGATTATTAACAGAATCCTCCATGTATATGACTGTACAGTTATTAATCCATATAAGCTTATGAAAACAACTATCTGATTGTATAATATATAAATATAAATGATACCTAAGACGTATTTCACAACCTTAAAACAAAAAGAATTAAACAAGATTTTCATTAAAAATAGAAAGTTTGATGTGAATAGAGAAAAGTTATTAAGAACTATTCTCACAGTCTAAATATTGTACCAAAGACTGATTTGGAGACTATTGGGTTCTAAATCAAAAGACGTTGACATTAACACAAAACTTTATTTCAATTAATAATTACGTTTTCCAAAATAAAATTAAAATCGCATTTTCATTTAAGTCGATTTAACCGTTTTACAATTTTATTTTGATTCCAATTACAATTTCCAAATAAAATTATAATTACATTTTTAATTTACTTCGATTTAATCGTGTAAAATAAAAGAAAGTTACAAAAAATAGTTTAGTTTACTTTCATTTCGCAAATAAAAAATTAAACTTTATATTACTTTTGATTTTATTTCAATTAAATATTTTCATCAAATTTGAAATTAACTTTTTTACTTTATAATAAATCTTTTAATAACCCTACCATAAAATTTATTTTATTTCTTACATAAATTAATTTTTACATTAAATTTTTGAAAATCTTATTTTAACATATCTATAACAATATTTTGCGGAATGTAATTGTTTAATTATTAATTTGATGAGATTGTAAATTCAAAAATTTTATGAACTCAACTCAACATTGTAAAAATAATGAGTGACAACAGATATTTTGGATAGAATTTAATTAAATAAACTTTTATAGAAACTTAATTTCGGATGAGAAATTGATTAATGATGGATTTGTTTTGGCCTCAGAATGACTGACTATGTGGAATGATGCTTGGCTGACGGGGTCTTCTAATCAACTTGACCAGAATAACTTGAATGAGAATTCGATAGAATGGGAATTAATTTGCCGATAAATCGTTAATTTGTACAATAATCGTGAACTACTCTAATAATTACAATGCATTTACGATATTATAATAATATACATTGCTATACTAAATATATTAGATAATAATTATAAGTTCATTATAATTACAAAATCCTTAAATATTTCAAATCAACGAAGCATACAGATAAAATGTATTTATGTTTTCATAAACAAAGATACCACACAGCGTTAAATACCTTAATTCCCTGCAACTCAACATGAGGTTTCAAGTAAATGAGATTGGCATCGATACATCTAGGTTCACACTATTTTAAAATCCATGCAACCAGTCAAAACTCCAAGTCGAATACAAACAAGTACGATCAGCTCAACGTTGCTCAGATACTGACACAGTTTCCGGGGACCGTTCTTTACTCTAAAATATAACCCCTCCACGAAAGGTGGTAGGGGCACAAACAATCGGATGTTCCCGGTAGATTATGAAAACAAATCCACTTACTCGGCAAAAATAATAATAAATTTGAAGGTTAACCTACCCGTAAATCAAATTAAAGAACAAAGGTTGGCATAATTATATTATCTTAGTAATTGTAATTAATATTTTCCACGTAGTCATTTAATTCTTTTCAATGCTTTATAGTAGTAATATATATATATATATATATATATATATATATATATTATTTGATTAAAGCTTTTTTATATAATTATTGCACATGTTTCGATGTTACATACATCATCATCAGCAATATTTGGAAACTTAGTATTTGAATATTTGAATTGTTTTAATAATATGTATTAAGAACACCAACATGTGCCTTCAAACCCCCACTTTCAACACAGAATTGTCTTTTGGACAACTCTCAGCAAAACTCTCGTCATTCGACATCGTTCTAAATTGATAATTTTTTTATTAATGTTTGTTAATAAACAATTATTCGAACAAATTTTTCATTATTTTCAGATTTTATTTTTACAGTTCAAATTTGGTAATTTTAGTACCAATTTTATTTACATATTCATTTTATTTAAAAAATATTTTATTGAAAGAAGGAACATTTATTTAATTCAAAACTTAGTTAAAACTATTTATTTTATTTAAATTTTATTATGAAAATTTGAAATGATTTAATATTTTTAATGTTTTTAAATATATTATGCTGTACTTTAAAATGTAAATTATACTCGAATAATTATCTATCGTGAACATCCAAAATATCAATTTTCCACCTGGGTTGGAGAAACACATTTCCAAATACTAAACTCAACATACAAAATTCAACAAACCAATTTCAACATACCAAATTTAAAATATTTCTCACATCCCCCTCGATTTAAATGGCTTTAGCCATTCCACATTTCTNNTCAATATTCTGCCATCATCTAATTGTATCTCGTAACTTCTTTCATGTCGTCGGTTCTTTATTGTGGCTGGGCCCATATATCGATCCTCATCCTTCGTTACGTTTTCTTTCTTTATAAGCACTTTATCTCCAATTTGGAACATTCGTTTCGTCTGTGTCGTGGTTTTATTCATTTCCTTTTCGACATGTCTTTTTCCATCGGTGTTTTTCAACCAATGTCTTAGTTTTCTACCAAAAATTATTTCTGCTGGAGATATCTCTGTGGTTGCCTGAATTGTGCTATTTAGCATAAACTCTATTTCTGGCAGGGTTTCCGTCCAATCTTTGTGGACCTCGTCTTTCATCCGTATATTCATGGCATCCCTAATTGTTTCAAATAATTTCAAATGAAAATTTGAAAAGATTTAATATTTTTAATGTTTTTAAATATCTTATGCTGTACTTTAAAATGTAAATTATACTCGAATAATTATCTATCGTGAACATCCAAAATATCAATTTTCCACCTGGGTTGGAGAAACACATTTCCAAATACTAAACTCAACATACAAAATTCAACAAACCAATTTCAACATACCAAATTTAAAATATTCCTCACAATATGAATTGAGGGTTCCGAATAATGGGTTAGGGTTAGGGGGCGGCAAATCTTAGGACCGCCCCGGGCGCCAATAAGAGTTGCTACGCCACTGCTTCAAATACAGCTACCTCGTTCAAAATATGTACAAAAGTAATTGAATATAACAGAATATACTTCTTTTAAAAGAACTACCAAAATTTATTATAATACTTAATTTAATGTTAAAAATAAATAGCTTAAAGATGAAGAAGAAAGTACTCACGAAGAACAGAAGCAACGTATTACACTAACTTATTGGTGTACAGTCACCCTACACTATAGCAAGATTTAAATCTCCAGGTCACTAATATAAGCTAGCAAAATTTGTTAGATCAAGGGTGATAGGAGAATATGAGACGTATAATTTTGCATAAATAATTATAAATATATTCAAAGTGTAACTAAAATCAGTCGAGAGTCAGACGCATTAATGGTAATGTGGGGTACAATATTCAGACATATTAGATATTATCCAGAGGAGTTAATGTTTTTATGGAAGGTTAAACATTATTCTTTACAACAGTTCTTATTTACTGACAAATTATAATTCATTTGATTTGCAAATAGAAGTTTTATTAATTCTTCAAACACTTTAATTAATGCATATAGAAATCAATTATAATAATTAAAATCATTGTAAAAAGTAAGTTGTGAACAATTTATTTCAACAGATCAACCGTTATCGTTGGGCAGCGACTAAACTACATGTATATGCAAATGGACTGTTACGTAATGAAATCATGCTAACCGATAATTCTCAATGATTGGTTGATAATGCCGTTTGAACATTGATTTTAGGACATCGTGACATAATTAACATTTTTTAACTCGCCATTTTCTCTCAATAACTATCAAGATACTTACTATAATGAAGAGAACTAACCAATAACTTGTTTAAAACTATTTGGAAACTTCCTTGTACATATACATATAGTATTGTTCCTATTAACGGTTCCGCCAAGTGCATTAATGTGCTAATGTACCTTTGTACTTTCTCTCTGTCTCTCTCGATTACAATGATTACTATTCTATGCGTTTTGATACTTCTCCATATTCATCACAACGCATAAAATAGTAAAGATTGTGATCGAGAGAGATTGAGAATCATAAATTAAGAATCAGGCCCACCTACACTACAAGTAAATATTTAGTTTTAATCATTTGTCGATATGGATAACGTGCATTAACAGTGTATGAAATGAGAAACTCTCCTACACCATACCAGCAAGAGTAATCGTCAGATAACCTGGCATTTTTGTGTGTTTTAGACACAGGTTAACAACGTTAAAAAGCAATTCAATGCAACTTGAAATGCTTTACCAAGAAGAATTGGAAGGTGATGTACAAAACTCTTCTTGGTGTCAATACTGAACGTCTTATTGTTATGCAGGCCAAGTGTAATTCAATAGTGATACCAAGATAAGTTGTCTCTGAACATGTTAATGGTAGCATCATCAGACATATTCTGCGCCAGAATAGAATGAAACCATGCAGACCCATCAAGTATCCTGTCCTTATAAAAACACACCAGCCTTTTTGTTACAAATGATCACTCCAACATCTGCAATAGTCATATACATAGTGGAAGACAAAATATTCTCGTACGAATATTTCATTGAAGTAAAATTAACGTGGTCACTTTATGTCCGTCGGCAGAATGGTCAGCAGTTTCAATATAACCTATTCAAACAAACGAAATGCTTACCCTTTGAAGGTAAAAATGGGGAGTTTCATATACTTTTATTGGATCTCTGAGTTGCTTTCTGTATATGACAATAGATAGTGATGAGTACCTTTTAATGAAGGAGGGGTATGGGCAATGTAACTGGATTTTATAGCAACATAATACTTGCTGACATACAAGTTAATACGCTATAAAACAAACTAACATTGAAGTTTTTCTCTCGTTAGGTTTTAGCCATGATGCTAATTGTATCGAATACCTCTGGTTTGTTATGAAACATGATGTCTACAACACCACACACTTGAGTAAGAAGTTCCTCATTGAGAAAAGTAAGATTGCGTGGACCTGTGCCAAAGTGTGAAGTAAGTGCACTTAACTTGTTTTATCCATGAAATCACATGTTGACTGTATTAAGATTGTAAAATGTGGTCGCAGCTCATTTTGATTTAAAGGTAAATAAAACTTACTTTAGGAGATTTATTTACTTTTTCACATTTTTCGAGGGGGAAAAGTTATTTTGAACAATGCTTTATATATATAGGGTACGTCATAAGTTTAGAGTTTTATGTTTTCCAAAATATTTTTACTGAGTGAAGGCTAAAGCAAACCATATTGTATATATCACACAGCCATATGAAATTTTAATAGAACGCTATCAGAAGGATTACAAAGTTCGTTAGAGTCCATTATCTCTCCATCTTCTTATGGGAAAAAGATTATTAAAATGAATGAATTCATTGTCAATACTTCACAGTTAGACAAGAACAGAAATGATTATCCAATAGCACGTTATATCTATTCAACTAAATCGCCATTCAGCAGCGTAGAACATCCAGAGTTCAAGAAGATCGTATCTTCTTTACGACCTGGGTATGAGCCTCCATCCCGTCAAAATATCACTGACCGTCTACATGATTCTGTATACGAAACTCTCGTAGAAGAATTTGTAAGCCAAATGTTCTTAATAATGCAACGCTTTCACCATTGGTTTGGTGGTTCCCTCTGGAAAAACAACTGAACGAGCAAACAACGCAACTAGTTCGATGTTTGTTTACGGCAGTAGCTTCATCGACTGGAGCTGAAAGAGGTTTCTCGACATTCGGATTTGTCCATTCCGGAGTAAGAAACAGGTTAGGAGCAGAGATGGCAGCAAAACTTACGTTCATGTTTAAAGAATGAAACTCTGGAATTTTGATTCCTCAACACACATACTTCCTTTACCGTATTCACGATTCCATGTTCAATTAATTTAAAAAATAAAATTTGATAAACTGAGTTAATTATTTTTTAGTTACCGAAAAATTTGATTTAAATCAAAAAATCAATTTAAATAAAAAAAATCGATTTTAATGATATTTTCATATTTTTTTACTTTTCTACTTACCATTTTACATCCACCTGCTTATATCATTCCATAGTATTGTGAGAAGTGCTGATAATGGATTCTTCTGTTGCGAAGGAGCCAAGGTGTATATTTGTGGTTGAGTCTACTGCTAAAACAGCGAAGGTTAAATCTTCTTTTGTTGCAAAAGCATCAGGTTATGATCACAAAAAACAGAAAGTTAGTTTTAAAAATCGGTTTAAAAAAAGTGCCCCCCCCCAGTCAATATGTTAAAAAAAGGCCCTGATATCAATAGGATACCATTGATAATGTCATTAAAGATACATGAAATTTTTTTCTATGCTTTTTCAATGAAGATAAGAGAAGTTTTACCCACTGAGCAGACTGTCACTAAAACCATCACCGACTGTGAAAAGTTAAAGCGAAAGTTCGTGCATGTGTTTAAATCAATTAAGCTTCTTGTTAAATCAGAAAGGCTATTTTCTTAGAAAATAATAAAGAAAACTGTAAATATGATACTTTTGAAAGATAATTCTAAAAATCAAAACTTTTTTGTTGAGATTCCATTCTTAAAGTGGATGAAAATGTAGTCTATATCAACTATGATTAATATGGTTGAGGTGCTGGCCCCCGGGTCGAGCAATGGTGGTCAGCATCTCTTTATCGTTCGGGAAGTTTCTGAGCGAGGAAGTCAAACAGTCGGTTGAGTGGGCGCCACGAAACGATCGGGCCCGAATTATCGTCCCGTCGGTGACGGTTTCCAGTCCTATCTCTCAGGCTCTATTGCAATCGGTGCCGATCGGAATGGTGGTTAGTGTGACCGGCTCATCGGCCGGTGACCCGAATGTACAGCAGGTCGGAAAGTCAAGATTTGTCAAGGTGTGTTATAACTAGGGAGCGACAAATCGTTAAATATGGTCGATGCATCGTTTACGATGCATCGAAAACCCGCATCAAAAGACTACATTGTTAACGACGCATCGAAAAACCTGCATCGTTAAACGATGCATCGTCGCTCCCTAGTTATAACATGCTGGTATAATCATTGGAAGAAAGCATAATTATAATCGGTGAAAGCAGACACGATTAGAAGTCGATTTGGCAATCATATATTTTTAATTCACATTCAACAATTATATATCTTAAATTTTACACATCAAGCCCAACAACATTTAAACAAGTATTTGTTTGGTTTTTTAATATTTTCATTATTAATTAATTTTGTCAATCGTTTTTTTCTGTGTCCCCACAATGATAACAAATTATAACTATTAGAGGTTCTTTGAACATTCTCGGAATTATTATTAAGATTTACTTCAGACATCCAAACTTTATTATACAACACAAAACAATGTTTAAATCTAATATTTAAACAAACTTATTATTTTTTTGAGAAACAATTTGTTTTATAAATCTTAAACTGATATAAATAAAAATACTTATAAATATTCATATTTGATTTTTTTATATTAATTTTATAAATCAATTTTAAATTACGATAACATTTTAAAATATTAAATCATTTAGTTTATTTTTATTAATTTTTAAAAATCGTTCCACATATACAAATGATACATTTTAATTTTTATATTATATTTAAAACTCTCAAAAATTTTTCTTCTTAATTTTAGTAATTTATTTTTTCAAACGTTACGTATTTAATTATATAAAAATTTTAATTTGTACATATTTAATTTAACCTTCTTTCAAAAATTTTCCTAACATTTTTAATTCCTAACAATAACTATTATAACCAATCACTCAAAAACTACTTTATCACATATTTATCACTCATTTGCAAAATAAAGCTACAATTCCTAAGGAGAAAATATTGAAAAAAATAAGTCTTACATATTTGATGTGACCGGAAAATATTGAGATTATTCAACAATACAACAAATGAAGAACTTTACATAAAAATAAACATCAATCATTCATAACATAATCTCTGTTTTTGATCATTAGTAACTGGCAATGATCCAACAGCTTCAATCGTTCGTGACTTAACCTTTTAGCTCTAGCATCGAATAATTTATCCTCTCTTCATAGTCGTGGAAGGTACATTTGTGTTGCAGTTTTCATGAATGAAAATAGCCACCGGTCGCACATGTTAAAATATGTTAATAAGCTTCTTGGAAGAGTGCATTCAATTTGCATTTCTACAGGAAATTGTTGGTTGTGCATACTGAACGAGGTCTAGCGTTGTCAAATGAGAAAAAAAAACGAATGTCTTTCAAACTTCTTTTGGTTTGATCAAAGTTTGTACCATGTTTAATCAATTTCATTATGGAATTATATGAAAAAAATCAACATTCACAGTCTGTACTGCTGACTTCACCGCAATTAATATATTCTTGTTACAAGTTAAAATCAAAGACAACATGGCCTGACAGCTACGGGTCCGTTCCCATCAATCAACACCTATACCTTATTCTCCGTTTTTGTCAAAATTGGATTAAAATAAACCAAATGTTTTCGTTGATAGAGCTTAAAAACATTATCTTTCTGATTGATATTGCAACATTTCATCTAAGTTCTCTTTTCCTGACCTTTACGTTTATAAGGGGGGGGGCAAATAGCACAAGATTAACTAAAATTTAAAAGACCTTTTCAGAAAATAATTATTGTTATTTCTTCAGAATCCATTTTAGAGAGGTGTTAATTTTGTTCAATAAAAGTTTATATCCACTCAACATTTTCTACGTATCTAACTCTTACTTTATAAATTTTGTAATAATATATATTATAAAAGCCCAAGTCACTCACTGCTTCACTAACGCTGACGTAATCAAGCGAGATAAAAAAACCCGAGTGTGTCGGGTAGTATATATATCCGGCACACTATAAATAACCGATACACTGCATACACGACACACACATCACTATTTGCTATCATTTTATATACCAATTCGAATGTTTTATTTAATTTTGATTGTGGAAGAACCCCGAATGAGGTAGTAATTGCCGTTTCATTGTCTTTATTATTTTTATTTTTTGATTTTGTCTGTTTCATTAATTTCATTCTTTTATTTTAT
>MQRK01246197.1:67653-93898 GCA_001938485.1 Girardia tigrina
ACGGCGGCATGTGCAGTTCCAACGGATACACTCACTTCTTGAGATAAACGGCGCATTGACTTTGTTGGACTCTGGCTCATGGCTTTCGAAATAACATTGACTTTTTGCTCCGTTAAAATAGTTGGTCGACCTGAGCGGGAGGTATCATGAACGGATCCAGTTTCTCTGAACTTGTTCACTAACGCTCGAACTGCATTTCGATGAGGTATTGCTGTTGCGGGAAACTTTTCGGCAAATTTTTCCTTCACTGCTTCTGTGTATTCATCATTCGCACGAAAGACATGTTCAATCAAAAATATTCTCTCCTTCGTTGAGAAAACCATTTTCAATTGGAATTAACTTCGCAATAAATTGACTTTCGTCAATGATTAGATTAAATATCAAAATGATATTTTTTTAAAAAATTTAAAACGCTCAGTGTCAAAGTCAAAGTGTGTAGGTATGTTTTTTGTTCACGAATATATTTCATAGTTCGATTTCATAGAAATTTGCATTTAAAAAGTCTGCTACAACGTTGATTATCTAAAAATAAACCAGACAATGAAAAGTGCACAGTGACTTTCTGAACGCACTGTATATGATCATGTTAAAAAACGACTAACACGATGTTTTCAATAGGTTGTTTCAAGGACATATACTTACCATGCACAGAGACTCGTTGACCGTTTATGTTGTGCAGATAGATAGTGGGTTGTAAAAATAATTCTTGAACTTTACTATCTAAAAATTTCCAAAGCTTTGGTTTTTGAACATTAGAAGTGTCTGAAGGCAAAAATGCCATCCTGCGTTTCATTTTGTAACTCCGATAATACAATTCGCGACAGCTCGTCTATGATTCCAAATAGAAATACTAAAAAGCAACTCTCTCAGTTCGTATTATTTCTAAGTTGTCGACTGCACATATGTGAACTTTCAAAATATAATAGAAATATCTTTATCTGTTCTTGTTTTAGTCACATAATTAATATAAATATTTATTTGTAAAATCAATATTTTTTATACATAAAAGTTTATTATTATAAAGCGATTTGTTTCTATGCATAAAGAAAGTTGATTATTTTTGATAGAAATTTAAATATAAAACAAACTATGATGGCACAGTTCAACCTTTTCCTTGTTATGGAAGCTGTGAGGAATTGGGGAAACTCTTCTAAATTTTTTAATTGAAATTTAGTTAAACAACTTTTTAAAATAAATACAATATTTAAATACAAAATTAAATAATAATCACGTCAACTTAAAGATAAAAAAATATTTAAAATTTACACTTAGTTAAAACATTTATATTTACAATTTATTTTGATATTATTGGTTTGTACAAGAAAAATGAAAAAAAGTGTTCCTCAGAAATTTAATAAAACAAAACTAATTTCAATATTATATTATGTTGTTGTAATAAATAAAAGTTTCAAAAATGTCTTTTTCTGAATTTTCATCAGAAAACAACCAAGAACCTAGCAGAAGCAATATACTATCTAGCCGATAGTAGAATAAACTGCGGAGGAACAAGAATAGCAAACCTACAATTTGCTGATGAAATAGACCTAATTGGTAAAGATGAGGCAGAGATTCAGGAACATACGAATAGATTGCACAGTGTTAAAAAATTGGAATGGAAATCAACAGAGAAATAAGCACAATAATAGTTTCAGGAAGCTGTAACAACGATATTAAACTGAAGAACCGAAGAAGAAATCAGAAGCCGGGTTGGTATTGCAACAATCCAAATAATAAAGCTTAGCACAGTTTTTAACCTCAAAGAAATAAATCTCAAGAGCAGAATAAAATCACTAAGGCTATTGTCTGGGCAACACTCCTCTATGGATGCAAAAGTTGGACAATAAATCAGAAGAGTATGGATAGACTTAAAGCGTTTGAAATGATGTGCTACAGGAGAATGCTGAAGATCACGTGGAAAGAAAAGAAGTTCAACGATTTTGTCTAGAGGAGAGTGACAGAAATACTAGATAAAAGTCCGGAATCAATAGAAGAGACTATCAAAAGAAGGAAGCTAAAATTCTACGGACATCAGATGATAAAACAAGCACTAGTAAAGGTTATGATTGAATGAAGAGTAGAAGGAAAAAGACCGAGAAGAAGACCAAAGAGAAAAGGGACAGACGACTTAAAAGAATGAGGAGGATTGTACATGGAATGTCTGAGAAGAGAGGCTACAAATGGAGAGATGCAGCGAAGGCTTGTGCATAACTGGGTGCACTCACGGCTCAACGGCTAAAGTCCAAAAGAAAGGTGATGACCGATATTGTAATTTTTAACAAAGAATATTGTTGGTAGTATTGCAAATTATTTAATTAATCCCGGTTCCGAGGATGAATATACATTCACGACGAAAGAATATATCTAGCAATTAATCAGATATAAATATTCGAGAATTTCGTTGATGCAAATGAAGCGGAACGGAAAGTCATTATTTCAAAAAGCTGTCTTTTTTATCGACAGAAATTTTGTTGTTGGAGAGCACTAAATAAAATTGAAAAGAGTTACGTGTCCGAATATTCGTTTATCAAACTCAAAATCTGGTATTGCCCCTGGCAAATCGAGTGCATCAATCAAGCCTTTCAGACCGACAGCATCTTTGAGAACACGCAAGCCGTCATACTTGTTATCCTGGCACAAGAGAATTACACAGTCGCCTTACACAGTTAAATGCAATCATCAATTTTGCCTGGAATAAGACAATAAAATTCGAAGTCTGTATTCAAAACGTAGATTCACTAAATGAAGATCGTAAAATTGGCACCGAGTGGGACGTCATTGTTGTTTTTTAAAAGTGGACTACGAAAATAAATCTATTTTTCATGTGAAGTTATAATTCATTAGGGGTTTGTAAAACTTTTAGGAAAATTTCAGGTTTTTCTCGGTTTGATTTTCTTTCCATTGATTTGTACTTCTTTGAAGCATTTATGCAACCTGTTAGTTATTTTAAACGACAAATATCACATCATCAAGGTATATCTGTTTCCTTTTATATTTTTTAGTCTTTCAGTTGTATAGTTTTCTATACATTTTTCTATTGCATCAATATTGACTGAAATTTTACGATTGAACCGAAGTTTGTTTTCCAGATTGATGTACCCATTCAAAATGTTTCTAAAACAAGATCCTCCCACACCAAAAAGGATCTCAGGTTTTTTTCCACATTTAATACTGTTTTCCAATAGTGTTTAATTACCGAATTTATGGTTTTCCAAAAAAATATTCTACACTTTTCAATGGCTAAAAAATATAAATTTAAACAACAGCTTTAACAAGACATTTTTATATGCATACTCGTTTATATAAGAAGGATGGCCGAAAGAAATGTCGATCTGGACAAAAGCAAACAACTTTTTGATTTTATAAAAGTAAATGCAATCAAATACCGAGCAATGATTAGATACTTATTTCGACCAAGAAACGTATGAGGAGATTAACAGTTAATTGATCGATGTTTATGGGGACTTCGCATCAATTCTAAAATATTGGAGAAGTTCATTTAAATGCGCTTGTAGAAGCATTTTTGATGGTGAGTCTCCAGGCCGTTATAATAAGGTGACCAGATCATATAGGATTTATAGTATCGTTGGAATAAAGACTTACAACCAGCAAATGAACAGAACATATTTTTAACATTTTCCATGAATATCTGAGAATGTGGAAGTTATCTGCATAAGGATGTCGCATTCGCCATCTGAAGACAACAAATACAATCTTTTAATTATTTCAAAGTAGTGTATGACAACATTAAACCGTAATGAGATACTATTTTGAGTCGACTTGTGGCAAAGAATGAAATATTAATACATTTTTAGCATACCAGGGACCCAGATACAGTCAAAATATGTATTCCTCATGAATAGATGTTAAAAAAACCAAGTTATATTTATGAGCCAACAAGGTCTCGGCCACAGATTTTTGAAATACAAACCATTTGAATATTAAGACAACTATACAAATTTCCCTCACTCTTCAGTGACAAATGTGACACGAGAAAAAACATTTTCCACTCTGACCCGAATTAAAACCCAATACCAGAAGTACCATGAACAACAACCGACTAAAGGGTCTCGCGATGCTGTCAATGCACTGTGACGTTTCAATCAGGGCTGCTAAAGTGCTGGAAAAGTTTGGCCAATCCCAATGACGAATGAATTTTTTAATATAAAATTAGCTCTTCTATATCAATCTCTCATACAATCATTATTATCTTTATTAAATATTTTATTCTTTACAACTTATGTAGATTACACTGTAATTTATATGCCCAACCTCTCTTCGTTCTTGCTAAACAATAAAAAATACAGAAACGTTATTTTATAGGAACACGAAATCCTTAACGATGTCAGTGTGTATGTGCGCGCGAGAGTGATTATGTGTATGCATGTATGTGTGTGTGCGAGACTGAGTGCGACTGAAAGTTTGGCTTATTCATCATTATCCCCCCCAAAGCGAAATCCTGGCTACACCCTGTGCAAACTGTATACTTTAACAGGACATTACAGTCACATAAGTATATTATACAAAACTGCAACTGAAACAAATGCAACCTCATTTTTCAAAGAAAAACAATTGTAACCCGAATACTTATTATTTGTACTTCGTTTAAAGTAATTTAAATATAATCTTACTTTGAAAAAAGAATTATTTGGAGACAAACTCAAAAATAAAATTTTGTATCATTGTGATTATGAGGGGTTATTTTAAATTTGCATTAAATAGTTTATTATTTTTTTAATTTGAAAATTCTAAAAAAAAGTAAATTAAAATATAAAGTAAAGATATCATAAAAATTAAATACTTATTTAAAATATGCTTGCAGTCATAACAATTGATATATTTTAATAAAAGTTATGAAATAAGTTTAAATAAATTTTAAAATAGACAATTAACGGATTAATATTTTAAGAAATAATTTTTTAATAGTACATTTAAATTAATTAGTTTTTATGTTAAAGTTTTGTAAAAATGCAAGAATTATTTTAAAGTTTAAATTTCGTAAAATTTCGTAAAAAATGTAAAAATTATTTTAAAGTTTAAAATTTAAAAAATTTCAAATCGAAAAAAAATTAATAGATTAATTTTTGGCGAAATAATTGAATTAACAAGAAATTTGTTTAAATATTTATTTATTAAATATTTATTTATATTTAAAAGAATTCCAAAATTTTTTATTATTAGTACACAATAAGTCTAAGCATAATTTTAAAACATTATGTCCATTTCGTTCCACACACTTAAGCCTACTAATAGTTCACTCAGAAAACGACTTTTTGAAAAATTCTTAAGGGCCTGCGGAGAGAAAGTCCTCCACAGTAATCTTCAAACTATCTTTAGTTCTAAACTGGATGCCTCTCGAATATCTTTAGGTGCCTGATGAGGTAAAAATCTCTCAGTCAAAAATCTGGGTTATACGGCTGATGATCCACAAGCAACAGTCCAGTACCGTCAATTGTGGCCCGAGAAATGCCCACTGTGTGCACTGGTGCGTTATCGTGAAGAAACTATAGTGGAGTGTTCTTCTGTTTCGTCTTTGTTTGGCGGTTACACACTGTTGGCTTTAGTAGACAGCCTCGATGGTGATGTCTTTGCCTGTGAAATCAATGAGAATAAAACCTTTATGATCTCAGAAAATGGAAAGCATCATCGCTCGTCCATGACTTTTTCAAAGTCGTATCTTCAAAGATGGCTTTTCTTCAGACAGCTTCCACTCTGCTAACTCAAGCTTTGTTTCCGGCCAATACATAGTGAGTGGGGTGTCGTTCTCTATAATTCAATCTGCCAGGAAAGTCTTACTTTGCTGGTCCCAAAGATTCAAGTTGTTCTGACTGAACAATAAGCTGATTTGCATCATTTCAACAGTGAAGAATTAGGGTATGAATCTGGAGCATATTTCTCTGATGCCAATGGATTTAAATTTTGGCGGGCTATACCATCACTGATGCTGAGCTTTCTTTGACAACATTTTCATCGTAATTTGAAGCTTTTCTTGACCACCTTGTCCAATTTTTCATCAACTGAGTCAAACACTTCTTGAGGCCGACATGATTTTCTTGATCAAAAATTGAGGTGAGACCACCTATAAACTATCTGACCCAATATTTAACAGTTGTCAGAGATGGAGAGTCATATAGATAAGTGGACTGCAAAAGATCGTATATTTCACTGCACTTCTTCTACTGCAACACAAATAACTTGATAACGCTGCGATATTCGACATCGAAAATCATCGCACTGACGAAAATTCAAAATGTCACAGTAAAAATTTTGTTTCGTTTGATAAAATAAAACAATTACTGAAATTAAAACCTTTATTAATTTGTTTAATTACACAAAAAAAATTAAAATTGGCCATTACACTTTATTCATCTTAGGTAACGCACTTATTGAACGCACCACATATGTTCGTTTATCTTACGAGTTACCAATAACGATCATGAAAGATATTTCACAGAATGGAAAGACAAGTCAAACAAAATTATGGAGGATTTAATATTTGATTTTAGATAAATTTAAGGTAAATTGTATAACATTATATTTTGTATCATCTTGGAAATATATTCCAAATGATCAAAGGTCTGAAATGAAACGGTAGTTTGAATTTTTATCAAAAATTTCATTTTTTATTTTGGGGATAGATTTTATCTCATAATTAGTAATTAACTTTTAATTACCTTTATTTTTTAGATACACTGCAAAAATGGTTTCCCCTAATCGTCCGGAGGACATTGACGTACCAAGAGGACCAAGAGGACCATGAAAGCAAAGTCCATTTATAGTTCTTCAAATCCAGTATATAACAAAATAATATTGCAAATATATAAATTAAGGATAAATAATTTTTTAAATAATTTTAATAAATAAAATAAATGATGAATATCAAAATCCATCTAGTAAGGGTAACGTACCTTCATCCGATGACCCTTTTAAGATTTTATATATCATGGTCAATGTTTCTTCAATATAACACTCAGAGATTATAAATAAGATTTCGATTTCGAGAACTTAAAGAGTTGTTTCATATGTAAGAAGGGTATGACATAGAAAACAATGACTTGAAAGGAAAAGTCAAAACAGTTGTAAGTGACACAAGAACGATTATTAGATTCGTTAATGAAGTTACATATTCAATATAGAATGGTCGAATGAAAGGTGATTTGTTTACGTGAATGCTGATATGAAGATTCCTATTCCGACCAGGCAATAGGGAGTTGATCAAAGAGACTAATTCGAACTTTGTCCCATGTGATACGGAGATATTAACTGTCGTTTATCACAAATGTGATAATGTAATCTTGGCCATTAAACAAGCAAGTCTTTTGACATATTTTTAAAGTCGTCAAAACGATTCTTATAGTCAATCATTAATTAAAAGTGTTTAATACGAGACTCAGGAAATATATGACACTACTTTTGTTATATCAGCCAGTGGTTATTCCAATCTAATGTATTGTTAATTTTAGTGTATATATAAACCGATTCCGTCGCAATTTTGGATGATATGTACGAGGAAAATGTTGTCCTCCGAAGATAAGACTGTAGTGAAAAACGAAAGCCTCACAAAAAATTAAGTATTTTCCATTGGTGAAATTCATTTGCAACTTAAATAACTCTAAAACTAAATAATATCTAAGACTAAACTTAATAGAAAATGACAAGTTATAATTTCCTGTTCTCTATTTTTATATAAAAGAATAAAATCTCTTGAGAACGTAATAATAAAGCAAACGACTGACTTCATTTAACCCTTTAGACCTAAAATATTTTTTTATAACTTATTCCTATTATTAAGAAGGATTTTATTGTATTATTCATAAAAATATTTTAAAAATGACGATAAACTATTTTTAAAAGTCAAAAAACGCTCGTCATAATATTTAGTAATCAATTTCGACGGAGCAACCGTCATCATCAGTCTAAATTAACTATGATATATTGGCGTTCATATATCAAAGCAATGTTTATGTAATCATTGTGTAATTTATAAATCATGAAAATACTTTCAATAAAGTTGAAGAGGATGGTGTTTGTACATTCATTTTAGGATCAAAGGATTTGATCACCAATGCTTCACACATCACCCGTCCGAGTAATTGTCAAATTATGAACTTAAAATCTTTAAAATTACTTGCATCAACTTTACTATTCAAACGGTCCTTCCTATGTTGAGCAATATTATTATCACTTTCCCTTTGATTATCTTCATGAATTCGTTTACAGAGATGAGGACAAGTCTCTCCGATGTATATACCTTCACACCCTTTACATTAATATTGACAAACTAAATTTGAACAAAAACTTGTTAAGTGATAGATTTACTACTGAAAAAACTTCCTATCTTATATGATCTAGATCAGGGGTTCCCAAACTTTTTTTTTCGCGTACCACTTATGACTAATAAGCTCAATGGATGTACCACCATTGCGTTTTAACCTTTGGATGCTAGTAAAAAAAATAAAACTGGTAAGAAACAATAAAGTAATATTTATCTTTATTAATATGAAGAATGCGATTAGAAATTTATTGAAAAATTTATTAGTGTGAAGAATGTCCTTGTCCATGCATACACAGTTTTTCAATTTCAGAATTGATTTGACTCAATTTTAACCGTAAATCCGGCTCAATATTCAATTTATTTCTAAACTTATTTTTTGTATAAACAATTGACAAAAATCCCGATTCACATAAATAAGTTGTACTGAATGGTAATAGAAATTTTACAGCTTTGTTAGCAATGAATGGATATTCAGTTCGCCTTGCCATCCAAAATTCAGCCAAAACCCTTTTTTCCAGTTCTTGGGAGAGACTGTTATCGCATGAGAGCTCGATCAGTTCTTCCTTTTCTCGCAGAGTAAATGGAATCTGGTAAAAGTTCGGCTTCGACAGCAAATGGATCCCTAATCCAAAATTCTGCCGAAAGATCTTGTGGAAAATATTTTTTAAATTCTAGAATTAACTGCATGCAATGCTCCTTTATATTTTCCATCATCGCCATATTTAATGGTATTTCATTTTCAACCAAAAATGTTTCCAAAGTAGGAAATACAGAGAAATTTTACTCTCTTTCAATTTCATTGATGAAGAAGGCAAGTTTTTTTATAAAACTCTTTACTTTGTCATGATCAAGGAATATCGTAGTATGTGCACCCTGTAAACTTATGTTGATGTCATTGAGACGGCTAAATATGTCTGCCAAGTAAGCTAACCTAGAAAGCCATACTTCATCTGTGAAGCGATTACTTAATTTGTGATTGCAATTCGAGAGAAAAATTTGAACTTCTGAATGTAGCTCAAAAAGGCGTTTTAGTACATTCCCTCGAGACAGCCATCTTATTTCGGTATGAAGCAAATGTTGATGATTTCCAAAAGGACATTATAAGAAGGTTGCCACCTGTGTAATGCCTAAACTTAAAAAAATTATCCACCGACCGCGTACCGCACTTTGAGAACCCCTGATCTAGACACATTTTTTTAATTTAATAAATTATTTTCATCATGTTTCATAATAGAGTATTCGAATTTTCTGAAACCTTCAGAGTAGGGAACAGTTAAAACAAAACCAATATTCTCATAATTATTATTATCTATCAGATTTTTATTTATTTATTTTTTGTCGTATGTTTTTTATGTATTACTTTATATTATAATACTACATTGATCTTTCTGGAGTGTAAATAATGAACAAAAAAACGGTTTCAAAAAAAGAATTTCCGAATTGAGATAAATAATAAATGCATTAAATTCAACTATTAAATAATTATTAAATTTAATTTGCTCAAATTTCCATAAATTATAATTACTTTTATGAGGAATATTTAGTATGAATGCGTAATGTAGTGTTTTATAGTACCACTTTAGGCGCCTCTCCAAATCAGAATGGGATGGAACAAACAGTTATTGGTCATGTATACATATTGTTCAACATTTTATTTTAATTTTTATTGGAAATTTCTCTCATCAAAATATAAATTTTGTAATTTTTTTATGTCCTAAAAGTTAATATTTTTTTAATATTTGAATATTTTATTCCCGGGAAACTCTTTACGAAACTTCCAGTGCGTCTACCTTTCATTCTAAAGAGATTACTTAAAAATACGGCATTGACCTCTGAGGAATAGCATTGTAATGATAAGTTTTATCTCAATATACCACAAAGTTTATATTAAAATTATTTTAAATACAATTTTAGAAGCTTCAAATTATATTGGAGATCAAGTATTGTAAAGTATTATTAATGTAATACCCGTTACATTATATTTATATTAAAATGAACATATTACAATATAGTTTTCTCAAGTCTTTACTGGACGACTTTACTTTAAATGGCCATTTCCAGCAAGGTGGAAAAAAGACTACATTCATATATTAATAATTAAATATTAAACAAATTAATTAGAAAATTGATGTAGTGCCCATCAACAAAACCAGAAGAACATTATCAATAAAAAATAACAATGATGAAAAAAAATTTTAATTTATGAAAAAATGATCGTTGTGTGAATAATGTAAAACCAACACAATGTTATGCAAATGTTTTAAATCGGAAATAAATGTAGACTCTCATATTTATTATTTTTAATTAATAAAAAAGACAAACAACAACATCATGAGGGACCCTGGAGATTGTACCACTCAACGGGAACTCGAACCGGTAGGACTCAACCCGATACCATCACTCCCGATCCGGTAGTGTTCAACGGGCCTACATGACCGCACCAATCGGACAGACGTTACAATCACGATGGGAGAGACACTCGACGTGTCGAATGATGGTCACTGAACCCAGTATGTACACGGCTGCAGTCGAATCAGCACGTCGATCCTTCCTGGCACCGAATCCCGGAACATTGAAGAGATGCTGGTTGCAACAGCTCAATTCGGTGGTCAGCACCTCAAGCGATAGAAAAATTCCATGTAAAAATATTAAATTATTAATCTACCAAATAAATCAAATCTTAACAATTACATAATAATCTAACAAGAAGTGTCTTTCTTTTCTATTTCAGACTAAATCTCATTCAAAATATTCACATCTTTATTCTTTAACGAAATTCTATTATCCGAAAATCTGTCTCAGATACTGAAAACGTCAACCAACAACCGAAGCATTTCTAAACCTAGAGAATATGCAATTATCTATCACCAGAGGATTTTTTGTCTGCTGAAAGATCAGAATTTCCTCAATCATCTGTTCATTTTACCTAACAAATAAACGTAAATAAATAATAGTATAGTAGTAGTTATCTGGTTTATTGTTCCTATTAACATTAACTTCCTGTTTTGTGTTCATTTTTTTTTGTTAACTTTGCGTCAGTTGTTAAATAAATATTCTAAATTCAATTTTAGTCCAAAGATGTGTGAGACCTAGAATTATCCTGTGGAAAATGATACTTTTACGATTGACCGATTCTGATCGCTTTTCCTTGATTACTGCATTCAATTTGTCCTGCTGCCAACAGTAGACCTGTGAATTAATGATTGGGTTCCTTGGAAGAAGATCAAAGTACACCGGACCTTTCCAATCCTACTAAATAGACAACAAAATCTTCTATTGATAGATATTTGCCTTTAAAGTGGTTTTCGATAACTCATTAAACGTGCACCATGATCATTTTCGATTGATATTGTTGTACACAATCCACTTTTCGTATCCAGTGATAATTCTTTTTAAAGAAGAATCAAATTCGTTGCCGTTAAGCAGTGAATCACAAGCGTTGATGCGATTTGCCATATGAACTTCTTTCAAATTATACGAACCAAAATATCCAGCTTCTTAACAAGACCGACACTTTATAAATGCTACTCAATGGATGTATGTAAAACATTTAACTTATCTGCAATTCCCCATGTAGTTAAGCGACAATCCGCTTCGACGATGGTTTGATTTCATCCTCATTAAGCTTAACTGGTTGACCTGAACTTTGGTCATCTTTAACAAAAATCTCCCCAACGGAATTTTTTAAACCATTTTCGACATTGCCTTTCTTTTAGGCCTTCTTTACCTTAAACATCACGTTAGTTTTTGGCAGCTTGCACTGCGTTTTTTCCTTTACGGAGATAATAAAGCAAAATATGGCGTAAATGTTCATTTTTGTAATTTATATTAACTTTTGATTATTATATTAATTATTGAAATCCTTAAAACACTTAAAGAAAATATCTACGCAACGTATTCGTAAAGGTAAGTGAGGATGACTACTAATATATATAAGAAGTTCCTAACATTTACGGATATCATAAAAATTGGAATGATAGAAATCTATAACTGAAATCGGCAATTACTTAGTTGACAACTCAATATTTATATGTAAAGGTATACGTTATTGAATACATGAAGATTAAATCACAAATATACGTGTTTCGAGGAATTCTTATTCTCATCATCGGGTAATTCTATGTTTAACGAGAAAAAACTTGGGAAGGTTAAAATTTAGAAGATAACATGAATTGCGAGATATTATAATTATATAAATATATTTATTATAAAAAAAATATATAGAAAATATAAAACAATTATTGATTAATTGATAAATAAATTGGTAACGGGATTTAACAATAAATAACCCATGGATAAATATGGCAACTAAATTCTTTGGATTATTTACCAATCTTGGTTGGACAGAAACTCATTGTCAGGTTACCAAAACTGAAGAATCAAGCAATTTATAACCATCAAAAGAAAAAATTCCTCCAACATACGAGTGATTATACCAACAATTGATTTAGTGATCGAATTCCGTCCGACTGACTTCTTGGTTAACAATATTTACTTAATCGATATTGAAACTACAGGGCGTTGCTCATTCTGTGATCATAAGATTTACGTTAGTTAAATATAGTTATATTTGTCACAGTAAATCTTCCTCCAATTTCCTCCTACCTCCTTTTTAGTGATATCACTAAAGTTAAACCTTCATTGTTCTCCTTCCATTTTGTAATTAGTTGATAATATAATATTAGTCTTTAAACTATATTTGGTTGTTCATTGTCTTACATATATAAGAGGTTTTACAAAACCCATTAACGTTTTGTAAGGCTACTAAAACCTTTTCTTCTAAGCGATTAATTATTGTTTGATTGTTGATGTTAATTGTTATAAATTATCAACATACGTCTCCGTTACCGTATAAAGTAAGGAGCCATAGAGCAAATAATAATTTATATTTTCGCCAGTAGTTGATCTGAAAGTACAATTAATCAAAATAGATTTACTAAATTATAAAAATATTATATACTTTTAATTATTTTATTATTATTAGAACAAAGAACATTTTATGAGAAATAAATAATTTTTAATTTTAATATAAACTAGACTATTTCTAACAAATATAATTATAAAATTAATTAATTAATTAATTAAACAAAAATAAACAATTGCAATTGAATTCTAACAGAAAAAAAACATTCAATCAAATAGAAATTTAATAAAAATATAATAAAGAAAAAATAATCATTATTAAATTAACTGTCAAATAAAAAAATATTTTTAAACAAAAAAATATAATAATTAAAAATTATTGCTATTATTATCATTAATATTGTTCTTATTTTATTAAATATTATTACTAAAATATATAATTAGATAATTAAGGAAAATTAAAAAAAATAAAAATAAAAAATAAATAAAATCACAATCATCAAGCAAAATAATTGGGAAATTGACTGGTAATTATTTTTTTATAAACATTATTTTCTATGAAAGATTTTGTGAACTGCAATTGTCTTTATTTAATTAGTAATTAAATTAAATTAACCTGGAGAAATTTAATATTCATATGATAATATTAATAATATTATTATTGCTTAATTAGGTCTTGTTATATCATACAAGTGAAGAATGCTCTGTTTATTCAAGGGCAATTGCGCATGAAATCGACAAACGAGCCTCTATCGAGCTGGTCTATCCTTGTCCGTCCATATATAGCTAGCCTAGCTAGGTTGAGCAGAGGCAGCATATCGGCTTTCAAAGTTATAAGGAAGTTGCATTTTACATTCGATAGCAATATATCCTTTAGAACTGATTAATATTTGTCTGTAAAAGTGACTTATTCAGTCTTAAATGATGTTCAACTTATTTTCCATTATAGAAATGTTCAATGAAATTTTATAATGTAAAAGTCTCCCCTAATTTCATTAAGGAGAAAAAGATTGAAATTAATGAAATTATAATTGATTTAAACAAAAAAAACATTAAAAAGAACAAATTATTATTATTATTATTATTTTTATTATTATTATTTTCTTGTCTGACCGATTGATACGTGAATTTGTATCGAGTGTTTTTTTTTAAATTTATTTATTTTATTTTCAATTTTTTTATAGAATTTTTATTTGTTTTTTTGTTTTTCTAAAAATATATTTAGTCAAATTATAATTATTCTATAATTATTATAATAATTATTTCGAAGAAATAAAAGTCCTCACTTTTATTTGTAACTCTATAGTATTACAATATTAATAGTAATTTTATAATGAAATAAATTATTATTGTCAGAGATTTTATTTTGATATTATTTATTTTATATTAAAATTAACAAAATTATACTTGTATTAAACAATTTTTGTTTAATGTATTTAATTTTCAAAATTTTTTTATAGATTTTTTTATTAATATTTATATTTTTAGATTTTTATTTATATCACTGAAAGCGATCATCAAAAGTTTTTGCGAATCAACCGTCATCATCAGGCGAAACCAGATGAATAACGATAATCTGACCTTTATATATCGAATGATTGTTTACGTAATCGTTTAAAAAACCCTAAAAACTCAGAATATTTTCAATAAAGTAGAAGAGGATGGTGTTTGCTCATTGATTTCTGGATCCAGTGTATTAACCTTCAGTACTTCACACATCACTCTCTCCAAGTAATTATCAAATTGTAGACACAAAATTGTTAAATTATTTAAATCTACTATGCTATCTAAACATTTCTTTCTATTTTGAGCAATTTAATTCTCACCCTGTTCTTGAATTTGTTTCCAGATTCGTTTACAGGAATGTCGACATGTTTCACCGATGCATGTGACATCAGGCGTGCTGATCACAAAGAGTGCGCCGGGTGGTGGCGACAGCCTGGTGTTGTTAAGGGGTATTCGGGTGGTGGGAAGAACTTAATACATCTTATCATCAGTATTGTTTTTACAATGGTTTTGGCTCGTCTCGAAATCGTCAAAACCCTCTCCGAATTTCTCCGTCAACATCTCAGTGATCATCTTTGCACTCCTCTGATTAGAAAAATTTTTCAGCGCCAATCGTGTGTCATCGATTCATCTTCATTGTTAAACAATCATATGCTAGCATCGTTACACAGATAATAATTATATTCCTGTTAGGATAAGAGAATCATATATTTATATTCATATCCATATCTATATTTATACCATAAAGGATCGTAAATATTATTACAAATGCTCCTGAAATATCAATAGAAATTTGGAACAACATGGAATAATAAAGAGATGTTCGTCACCGTGTTACACATCAATGGTTTTTGTTTGGAGGAAGAGAAAGAAAGAAATTCGGTTATGTCTAGATTTTAGACTGTTAAATCAAGTTACTGAGAGGCAAGCATTCCCAATGTCAAATATCGAAGAGATGTTGGATGCTTTGAAAGGTACAAAGTGGTTCAGTTCGGTTGATTTAGGCAACGCTTACTATCAGGTAGGGTTGGAGGAGAATTCGAAACTGAAAACCGCATTTTCATACAAGACGGGCCAGTTTTGTTTTACGCGAATGCCGTTTGGCATAGCGGCCGCTCCAGCAACATTTCAGGAGTTGATGACTGCTGTTTTGAGAAATATGTTGTGGACGGAGGCATTAGTTTACTTGGAGGACATCATCATTTTTTTCAGAAACAGAAATCCAACATCTGGAGAGACTGGATAAATATTTCTCAAGGATTCAAGCAGTAGAACAAAGCAGTAGAACATTGTGAACAAAGGCGGTATTAAGACAAACCCAGAAAAGATCAGAGCGATTCACGATTTTGAGCGACCTAAATGCGTAAAGAAATTACGGATTTTCTTGGGAATATGCAACTACTACATAAAGTTCATTCAACAGTATTCGAAATTATCCAAACCTTTGGAGGATATGTGCGGTAGCAGGAAAATCACGCTGTATTGGTCCGAATCACACACGGAGGCGTTTGAAAAACTGAAGAAATCCCTAATTTTGACCCCGGTGTTATGTTATCCCGATTTCAAATGAAAATTTATATTAGACACGGATGCATCATTTGATACTATTTGGGCTGTTTTGTCACAAAGAAATGATAGAGGGGAAGAGAAGGTGGTTGCATATGGGTCAATGCCGATGTCAAAACACGAAGTTGGTTACTATATCACTCGGAAAGAATTATATTCGATTTTCCACTTTACACAACTTTTCCAACATTACCTATATGGTGCAAGTTTTAAGCTGAGGACCGATCACAAAGTGATATAATTCATGATGACCACGAAGAAATCCATAACACCACAATTCCAGAACTGGATGAACTATTTGAGTAACCTCGATATGATGTTAGAATATTGGAAAGGCATATTGCATCAAAACGCTGATGCGCTCTCAAGAAAGGATTGTCAAACATGTGAACAATGCTTCCTTCAGCATGAACAAGCGAAATTGAGCAAGAAAATAACGAGAATGTTAACGCTGGATACATATTGTTGCGGATTTTGTTTTTTTTAACCGACGTGCTATTCCCGTCTGTATGTTTGCATGTGTGCACCGTTTGTTTTTTTGGTATGTAGCGTTTTTATGATTTTTTTTATTTTCGTGTGTATTTATTATTTATTTTTTTTATTGTGTGATTTTTTCTTATTCTTTTTTTACAATTGCAGTCCCGCTTTCAAAATATTAATATTAATATATATCGAGAAATAATATTGCCTATGGCAATATAAAATAATTCAAAAGTGATCAATAATATTGATCACAAATTCAATAAAAATTTCAAATAGAATTCCAATCTAATATTTCGAGAGGCAGTGGTTGTCTTTTCCCAAACTCGCATCCACAACAATTGCTGATTGGAAAATTAATTTTGCCGCATCCGATTACTGTCGGTGAATTGATTAGTTTCACTTCGACCCATTCGGATACGGGGACATTTCGTTGATAAAATCGAAAATCTTCGAAGAAACGGTCTATCGCTTAGGTTGGACAGAAAATTCCTCTCCATCATTATCGAAAAGACATTTCGTTGATAAAGTAACTATCATTTTTTTCTCTGTAAATAATATCATGATATTTATTCTTTTCTTGCGTTTCGTATCTCTTTGTGATATAGTGATTCCTTTCGCAACTTTAGATCTCTTTCTGTTTTGTTTGAATAATTATAGTTTTAATCATCTAAATTTTCTTCTTATTTATTGTACTAAATACGAGATTGCGTAGACGAGTTAGTGACGATCTTTGACTCATTAGCTCGTTTCCGTAATACATATGTTTCACCAAACCCGTGGCAATAAGACAAAGAGGAAATTATGAATATATTGTAATCAATAAACGACGGAAAGGCGATGGAATTGAAAGTAGTTAATGGATGTTTAATGACGTCTACTAAAAAAAATCTGGATCCCAAAACAGTCTTGGAAGAATCGCATTCTTTTCTTTCATAAATTCATATGCTATACTGAAGTACATAACACATATTTGTCCATGAATAAGGAATATGATATGGACGATTTGCCAAGGAGGTGGAATCAGTAGTACAAGGCTGCCCGACATGTCAAATATCTAAACCATATACCGGAAAAACGAAAGAAAAAACATACGAATTGATGTAACCACGTCCGTTAGATTACATTTGTATGGATTTTTGTGGACCACTTCCAGCGGTGAATGGAAATAAGTATATATTGGGAATCGTTGACAGATTAAGTAGATATATTAGTTTGATGGCCGTGAATAATCAAGATGAAGAAACGGTGATAAAAACATTTCATCACAAGTGGATTTATAAATTCCAGAGCTCCAGCAAATATCCACGTTGACAGAAGAAAAGTTTTTGAGTTCCACAGATTTGAAAAATACGCGAAATCAATGCTGATGACAATCCATTTTTCAAGTCCATATCATTTTAGCGCAAATGGAATAATAGAACGACAGTTTCGGACCATCCGGAATGCTCTTAATGCTACATGGAAGGAAAAAGGAGGTTCAAACTAGGTTGACATCCTCCCAGAATTGGAGTTCAGTTTGAACGCTTCCAGGCAAAGTACTATTTGAGTTAACCCAGCAGAAGTGATATTTTGGAAGCATATCACATTAGATGGTTCTCGCCACTATGAACTGGATAATAAAAAAATTATAGTAGATATTAAACAAAAGAACTATCTTAAAAGCAAACCAAGGAGTTAAAACGAGAAGAGAGTTTTGGGAAGGTGATGTAGTACTGGTAAAGAGGGAAAATAGACCAAAAGGATAAGACAGATATGAAGGACCATATAAAATCATTCGGAAAATACATGATCGGTGCGTAGAAATGAAAAATAAGACAGGGTGTGTAATAACGAGGAATATCGAATGGCTAAAGCATTTTAAAGAAGGGGGGTGTTAGCATAAGAGAATCATATATTTATATTCATGTCTATATTTATACACATAAAGGATCGTAAATATTATTACAAAGGCTCCTGAAATATCAATGGAAATATTGGGACGTTATTTTAATATTCAATTATTTTGGTGTCAGATTTAAATAAATAAATTAATTCTTGTTATGACTGAGTCGACTTACATGTCCACTAATGGGATTCTCTGTGCTCCGTTAAAAAAGACAAACAAAAAAGTCTTTATTTTATTTAATTCCAAATCACACATTTTCTTTAATTCTAAGTAAACCATTTTCCCATCAATAACACATCCTTTGCATTTTAAAAAACTACATCAACAAACATTTTTTACATTGATGCAGTATAACAACCCGCAAGTTTTTAATCGTCAAAACTCCTTTTTTGTTACAATTCGTTTTTATACTGATTTTTCTCTCTTTTTCTCACCATTTTATACATCAAAATAAAAAACACAAAGATCTCAACTCTGATCATTTTTTAATTTCTGACCCACATGTTACATCACTCCCATGTTTTTGCAATTGATCATCCTCCACCAAGGTGATTTGGAAAATATCACCATTTTTTATACTTTCATTTTTAATTATCACCCAATTTAAGAGCTATGTCCACAATAACCTTCTTTGGGTGCAAAAAATGGGGATTATGATAAGTTTTGATCAATTAAGAACTAAAATGTACCCACAACTTCCGCAATCGCTAATAACCTACTTTAAGCCACACAATCAATCTTGTCTTCGCTGTACGAAATGGTAAAATTATTCTTAAGAATTAGAAAAAGTATCGGAAATTGCAGCGTATGAATGGTTTGAACAATGTCCTACCTTGCAGGGAAAACAAGTGCAAATGTGATCCCATTCAGAACAATGTCTGTATGTTAGCAGATACAGCTGTACCATTAACTTTGTATTTTCTTTTATTTTGAAAGATATGCATACAAAATAATTTCCTTTCATTACTTTTGGAACACCCTATATATAATTTATATTAATAGCAGGAAATGGAAAATCTGTAACGACTTGAATAGGAATCTTTTCCAAAATTATTTAAAAATTAAGAATTTTCATTTTCAGTTTGTAAATGTTCTGTTAAGTGATAAAAATCTTTCATTAAAAAAAGTATTAAATATTTTTTTTAATTAATTTTGATGATAATCGGGAACAACCTATTGTCGTACCATCGGTATTCATCACATTCCTTGGGAGGGTCTGCACCCAACAATTTATAAAGTTATTACTGTTTCAAAGTTTAAGGGTACAATAAGCTCACTTTACATATGAAGGTTAATAAATAATATTAATAATGATGGAATGATAATTGTACTTATCTTAAATTTCTCCAATTTAGAATATTTTATATTATCGAAATTCTCTATTTTGATACTTTATTACTACTAAGAACTCATGGTAATGTATCAAGTGTTCCGTGTTCTACCATGATGTGAATGCTTAAATAAAGCGTAGTTTTATCTGCGCATAACGTACACATTGACTGGAAGATGTGGTCTTATGATGGAACCGTAGAACGGACTCAGTTTACATCGAAAGTTTCGAAACCCACTTGTTTGCAGCCAGTACTGCAAACTATAAAAATATAATTGGAGAAACTGAGTTTATAAAGGTCGAAAGTTGGATTACAGATAATTTTTTCTGTCATAAAGAGGACAAATTATGGAGACGATTTTATAATTGGCGTTGATGCGATGTAAAGGAAGGTCAACCGGAATGCGACCGCGGAATGACAGTCGAAGGTATTTTTCTGTCATTCCTTCATACGATTAAGCGCGTTTTATAAACATTTCTTTTCTAACTATGATAATATTAAATATGAAATCTTTTTATCATTGTTGGTAATCAGTAACTATCGGTGTATAATACTCGTATTGTATATACGAATTATCTATTATTGATTATAAATAAAAAATCGATTATTATTATTATTATTCATTGAATGTCGGAGTATTTAAAGCGAATATGTTGCGTAATTAATCCAGTGTATGACGCATAATCACAGTAAAGTCAGAGTCTCTTCTTCACTTGATCCGACCCCTTGACGACAACAAAAAAGACAATAAATCTTAATCTTTACAATGTGATACATTCTTTAAAAAAAGAATAATAAAAAATTTGTTGTAATTTACAAGAAAAATTATAATAAAAAAACTTTTTTTTAATAATTTTAATAAAATTTAATAATTAAAATAAAATAATCTTTTCGGATTTCATTATTTTCTTCTTATATTACTTTACAATTTCTTTGAAATTCTTTTGATAGAACCAAATGCCTTTGGAGAACAACAAAAATAAACGAACATTTGAGGAAAGAATAAAATATGTTTGTATAAATTGCTTTTATAAGTACTAATTACTCGAATTAATACAGGAAATCTTCTTTAATTAAAGGGGTTGATCGTTTGTATTGAAGTTAGATGAAGCCGCTCTTACTTGATAAGGTTTATCGTGATGGAGATTTGGATTCCTCTTGAAAAAATTAATCAATGTCTTCGGAGAAGTCTACAAATATAATCTCTCTTGTTTAGAAAACTTTCCTTAGATATTTGTATGAAAATAGAATAATAAAATGACAAATTTTTTTTCAAAAGAATTTGTTTAAGAGGCAAATTTTCTTCTAAGTACTCCCGGAATATTTGAGTTATTTTAAATTTAATTACCGGGTTTTGATTCGCAAAGATCCTTTTTAATATCCTTGAATGTCTTGAAAAGAAACTAGACTCAACGAACATTAAATAAATTTAATAATAAACTTTATTATTTTATACATTTTTATACAGATATCAGAGGTATCGTTATAGTGATAAATTTGAACTAAAAATCTTTTTGGTGTTTTTATAAAACTATTTAAGGGGTTTTTATTATAAATTTTCAGTAAATGTTGTTATAAATTTTGTAAAATAACTTGGAGCATTTTAAGTAAATGAGCGAACGATTTTACTATAGCGTCTATTACAAATAACAATTTGACGATATAACAAATCCCCGTATCTTAACCCTAATGGGGCCGAAACTGTTTCCTCCATTCAGTCATGGTACCACTTCTTTTATTTTCACAAACTATAATGAACGTGTGTAAACAGAGTAAAGATAAACATAATAAACTGATGAGTTCAAACTCATGACTCATATATACAAAGACCATTGCACCTAATGCCGCCTGTTGCAGAATCGTCAAATTGATGTAAAAAAATATTTGAGCAGTGTTCTTTTAAAAGGACGGTGGCCCCATTCGGGTTAATAATGGATTGCCTAATTTATAAACATAACAATTATAATTCTATTAAAATGCGTATAAATTATTATTTTGAAAAAGGTAAAATCAATTTTAAACAATATATAATAATTAAGCCAATTCAATTTTACAAATATATAAGAGATATCCATGGGTATAAAATTTTTAGTATTGTCGTATTAGACTGAATTTTCGAAAGCTTTCGTCGACCATTAAAATCAGCTTATGTTTAAAGTTTCATCTCTGTAACTTTAAGTAATAGGGATTTACACAGAGTTTGAAAATGTCAAGAAGATTGGAAATAGACTCGAGTGCATTAGGAAACATCAAGGATTTAATCAATTTTTATCTTTGAAGACAGTTTATTATGATGTATGTATGAAGGTCCTTAAATAACACTTTTAATTCGCAAAAATTCACAAAAAAAGGTTTTGAAATAAAAATAAAAAGCATAAAATATTGTAAAAAATCTCATTAAAATATGTTCTCAATCCGACAGTACTTTAACTGTTTCCCCTCTTGAACTCCAAGATTAACAGATTGAAACTCGAAACTTAAAATTTATAATTAAAAATTTATTTCAAAATAATTATTTTTTTAAAAGTAATAAAATCAATTTTAATGTAAAACTGTAAATGATTCAATTTTTTTTGATTTTTTGATAGACATTTTATGAGAAGTGCTTCAGATATTATTTATATTATTTTATAATTCTAGTAAATTCCGTTGTTCAACTATTATTCAAAATAAAGATTTGGATTTTGTTAAAGTGCCTCATCAATTCCCAACCAATAGGCCTAGAATTATCTTGGTGAAAAATGACACTTTTACGATTGACTGATTCTGGTCGCTTTTTCTTGACCGTAGTTTGTCCAGTTGCCGACAGTAGACCAGTGAATTAATGTTTGGGTTCCTTGGAAGAAGATCAAAGTACACCGGACCTTTCCAATCCTATCAAATAGACAAAAAAATCTTCTATTGATGGATATTTGCGTTTAAAGTAGTTTTCGATAGCTCATTAAACGTGCACCATGATCGTTTTCGACTGATGTTGTTGTACACAATCCATTTTTTGTCTCCCGTGATGATTCGTTTTAAAAAGGATCGAATTCATTGCGTTTAAACTATGAATTGCAAGCGTTGATGCGGTTTGTCAGATGAACTTCTTGCAAATCATACGGAACCCAAATATCCAGCTTCTTAACAAGACCGACACTTTTCTAATGCTACTAAATGGATATATGTGAAAGATTTAACTTCTCTGCAATCTCCCATGTCTGCTTCGACTATGATTTTGATTTCATCCTCATTAAGTTCAACTAGTTGACCTGAAAGTTGGTCATCTTTAAGAGAAATATCTCCACAACGGAATTTTTTAGACCGATTTCGACATTGCCTTTCCTTAAGCTAGGTTAGGATAATAGTAAACATATTTGAGTAGAACTTCATAAATATGAGGAGGTATTTAATTTAGTTCGCTGATCAAAATTTAAGTGGTTTTAAAAATTATTTTGAACTGAAATCAAATTGAAAATTTTAAAAATTAAGTAGAATGATAATAAAATATTTTAACTTTGAATTTAAAAATATTCTTTATAAATTAATTTGATTTAAAATATTAGTTTAGTAAAAAAAATAAATGGATTAAAAACAGATAACAGATAAAACAGTATTTTTAAAAACAATAATTTTATTAGAATTTTATTAAAATCTGTAAAATTTTTAAATATATTAAGGATATGGATAAAAAGTTAAATATTTAAAACATAAAAATATTGAATATTAAATATACATAAATTAATAAATTTCTTAAAAACAGTAGCCGCTGATTTATTTGAATCTTTGGGGATTCGTAAAAGGTTCAAATAACTCAATTACTCAAATAACTCAATTATAAAAATTATGTCATAATTTTAGAAATGCCATTTAGTCATTTGGAAAAATAATGAAACACTATTTTTACTAAACTTTACTTCAAAACAAAGCCATGATCATGCAATTTTGTTTGTTTGGAAGCATTTTCTTTTTCAACATGATTAATTTTCTTAATTTTATTCAAGGATTGAAATTTAAAAATTATACTATTTTCTTCAAATAACTGAAAGTTTTTATAACTCAGCGTTCAAAAAACTCAATGAGTACTGTATTTTATAAAAATTTTAAAATTAAAAATTATTTTGATTTGGTTTAAAATAAATTTAAAATTATTGGAAAATATAGGTCGGTGGATTCATTACAAATTTAGGAAACAGTTTAAAATTTTGTTTGAATAATTGTTATTAATAAATATATAAATTGAGCTAAAATGATTTCTGATATTGACGTTACAAATATTTCTCACAATAATATTTACGGATATTATAAAAAGAAAGTGAGATACATCTATAACTGAAATCTGCCATTAATTAGTTGCCAACCAAATACCAATTTTCTATCTGGATATTTCCAAATTCCAAATACAAAATTTTAATTATTCCTCAGCTGCACATTCATATATTTATATTCTGAGACCTGACATGGTCACTAATGATTACCAAGTTACGTATCATGTTACATCTTCCTTACAGTAATCAAATAATAAAAAAATATCGCATTAAAATTCTCTAAATTAAAATATTTTTCTTTGTTATTTCACTTATTTTTCAGAGAAATCTCTTTTTTATCAGTTTCTTTTTTTACAATCATAAATTATTTATATTTTGGTAAAGATTTTGTAGGATAAAGAAACAATTTTCCAAAAGCCTATTTGTATTTAAATTAAAATCCAAAAAATGGTTGTAAATATTTAGAATTAAATCTTACTAAAAAACATCAAAACTTTTTAGAATTAAAGTAATACTGAAAAAGCAAATTGATGTTCATTTTCACGGAAGAAATTGAAACAAAACACTTCTTCAGATGGTATTAAAAATATTTTATGATTTTATTAATTGAAAAAAAAGAAAAATATTAAAAATTAAAAAAAAATAAATTATCAAATTCCATATTATTATATTTAATTTATATCGAATAAAAAAATGAATAAATTCAGTTAAAATTAAACGATAAATAATAATAAATTTTGCTATTTTTATAAACATTTTTCAAAAATAATTTTAAAAGAATAAATTGAAAAAATTATGGAAAATTTTTTTATTTTCTAATATCTTCCAAAAAATAACTGTAAATAAAACGAATATAAATATTAATATTTTTTTCAGAAAAAAATGGTAAAATATTTTTTTTATAAAAAGGAAATCAATTTTTGAACATATGGACATATTATTACTGTTGTGTCGCAGAAAACTCCAACGAAATAACTGAATTAACAAGAAATTTGTTTAAATATGTGAATTATTGTCAAAAATAAAAAATTTGGTGCTGAATTATGAGTATTGATCTGATAATAATGAAAGTGGCATAAACGCTACTACCAACTCTCATGAAACTTCTTTGGTTCATAAGCAAATTATCGAATATGAAAAACTTCAATTATGGGAAGAAACAATTAAAAATAAGATAATGAGAAATTTATTATAAAAAGTACTATGATATAAAGTTATTCTAAAGCGAGTGCTGGAAGGAATTATATTTTGGCTGGAAAATGTTCATCTTTTTTGGGGAGATTCAAATAAAATTAGTGAGCAATCTAATTAAAAGCTTTTTTGGGAATAATAAAATTTATAAATAAACAGAATATAATGTTATGATCACTGAAAAAAAACTATTAAAAACACTTTGGCATGTGCAGTTTGCACCACCAACTTCCGTCGTTGGAACGGGAAGAAAAAACAAATAGAACGTGCGTAAAATGTATTGATACATGACATAAGAATACGAACCGAATCAGCAAAATAGGGGCATCTATCGGCATAATCATTGAATTGAATACTCGTGTATTGTTTGGGGATATTTGATTTGACGACTGAGTGTTTGCTGGAGTTGCTGGCTGTGCTTTTGCTTTTGGTCGTGGTGGATTCCATATTTCTTATTTTATTTGAATTTGTTTGCCACTTTGTTTAGTAAAACAAAAACATTAATTTTTGTTTATTCATTTAATTTGTTGAATTTTTTATTAAATGGTGTTCATTCAAAATGATTTTTTTTGAACACCACAAACACAAAACCAACAAAATAGTAAGGAATATTTTCGAATGGTGTTAAATATATGTTGTGTTTGATATGTTGCTTTTAGGTTTGTGTTTCTCCCACCCAAATAATATTTTGAATGTTTTAAATTTTCGGATATACGGACAGTTTTAAAATGTAAATAGCAACTTTAAAATAAAATAAATATACTTTAATCATTAAATATAGAATAACATTTTAATCAAAATACTTAAATGAAAGTAATTTAAAATATTTTGTTGTTTTTGTTTTGCAAATAAATATTGCTGTAACCGCCTTGCGTTTTGCTTTCTTACAAGCTTTCGGCGG
>MQRK01246209.1:20881-34638 GCA_001938485.1 Girardia tigrina
GGGGACCAAAAACTCTAGTTTTTTCAATAATAAACGTATGTTTTTGAAAAAGGAAGGATCATATGTCCAATTCGTTACAAGTATTAACCATTGTGTAAGATAATGCTTTAAAGATCATCTCGAAGTCGGGACATCTCACAGGACAACTCAATTAAGAACATTTTCAATTGTTTCATGGAATTAAACGTTTGTGTTCTCTTCTGGAATTCCATGTTTATCAATACAGTATGATTCATAAGTCTGTTCACCCCCTCATATTTTGATTACTTATTTTCTAACTAAAAATTTGACGTCATATTGATTTTGAATATTTGTTTATATATAGATTTTTTATGCTACACATTTGAATTTATATGTTAAATATTGAAATTTTCATTAATGACTTATTTTTTAAATTTTAGATAAATTAAATGTCAAGAGTATTTAGTGAATTTAAGCGTGGAATGATTGTTGCGCTTAAAAATGCAGGAAGTACATGGAATCAAATAAAGGTCGAACTCGTTACAAGATATAATAGAAATATTTCAAAACGCGGAATGTAAAAAATATTGGCGAAGTATTTAAAAACAGGAGAAGTGAAAGATCAGCCACCTCGAGGGCGACCTCATAAACTAAGCGCCAGAGTAGAAAGAGTGATTAAACACATAAGTCGTTTAAACAATGATATTTCCACGTTAAATATTACAATGATATTTAATTCTTCTTCCTCAATAGCCATAAGTAAGTCGACAGTCGAATGGATTTTACAGAAATATGGAATACGGACATTCAAAGCTGTAAAGAAACCTTTCCTTACCGCTAAACAGAGACAAAGAAGAATGCAGTGGGCTTCATTATATCAAAGTTGGGATAAAGAAACTTGTTATTCTTAGCCTAGTATTCTTATTCTTGGTATATTTAGCGATGAATGTATTTTCCAATGTTATAATCATCGTGGTAGACGTTTGATCAGACGAACTATAAATGAAAGGCTCAAACTCGGAAATATCCATGAAACCATGAGCCACAGAGCCAAAGTACATGTCTGGGGGTGCTTTTCGGCAAACGAGGTAGGTCTTCTTAGAAAAGTAGAAGGTTCAATGCTCAAATGTACCAGGAAACTATAATACAAGACATTGATATTATTGGAAAGTGCTTGGTATTTCCAAAACAACAATTCATTTTTCAGCAAGATCTTGCACCACCACACCGTGCACTGTCGACATTTAATTTCTTAAAAAAGAAGGAAGTCGACCTTTTACCATGGCCAGGCTATTCACCAGACGCAAATCCTATCGAAAAAGGAAATTGCAGACGATAAGGTGCACATCGTCAGAACAGGTGTGGGTGGCTGTTCAAAAAATATGGTACGAACAATCAAAAGACTATTGTAAGTCTTGTTGAATCCATGCCTAGGCGATTAAAAATGATAAAGGACATGAAAGAACATTCAACTAAGTATTGAAAATTCCACATAATAAATGTTTTGTTAAAAATTTGATCTTTTTCTCAAAAAATAAGGGGGCTGAACAGACTTATGAATCATACGGTATATATCAATCCATCAAGTTCATGCAAGGAGATTAGGATGGTTACGGAATACGTATAATTACTCCAAGAAAGTTTCTGTCTAATTCGCTGTATAAGGTCAAGCGTTGTCATGCATTATGGTAAAATTTTAATGACGTCAGATTTTCTTCATATTCTACCATGCTACTTCATTTCCAAATAATGATTCCTTTGAAAGTTTAGAGCCCCTATGATATGCCATTTCTTAACTGCAATGATTCTGCTCACTTGTTTCGGTTTGTATTTGAAAATGCAGTTATAAAAAAGCGGTTTTTCTACCCCATAAATTATAAACCAAAATTCAAACTAATATATTAGCCTTTTTGTCTATTTTAATAATTTTTTCGTTGATTTATTATTTTCAAGTAATTTTCTTATTCTTTTTGTTAAAAATTATTTTAAAAATTATAAATTTTTTAAAAATTATCTTTTGTTTATTGTAAAAATTTGAATTTTATTTAATTTTACAAACCTTAGAACTTTGTTTTTCAAAATTATGTTTTTAATTTTCATCTCTTTAAATAATTTAAAATTTATGTTAAATAAATGTTTAAAATACGCAAAATCCGAAATTTGAAATTGAAGTTAGAAAAACGTTTTAAAAAATTTAATTTAAAAAATGCAAAAAGTTTAAAATTTTGTAATATGATTTTAAGATTATGAAAAATTTTATTTAAATTTAATGAAATTTAATTTTTATCACAATTTTATCTCAGGAAATACTCTAATAAGTATTTTATTTTTCTAATTATTTAAATCTCAATTTACAAGCGAAAAAAAATTAATAAACCATAATGATTATTGGGGACCCAATTTTTTAATTGTTTTTTTTAGTTTTTCTAATGAGTGTCAATATGAAACCTACCACGAAAACATGAATTTCTTCATTGAAACTTTATGAAAGAGTGATTATAAAGCTACAAATACATTCTATGTTAATTATTACAAGGGGTTTTATCGTTGAGAAGACTTCAAACTATTTCAAGAGAAAATGCCTGTGAAGAGATAGAAGAATTCACAAATGCTCAAGGATTAGGAAGATCGAGAGATGCAAGAATAAAAGAAAATATCAATCTTGTACTTGACTTGGTGAATCAGATGTCATAAGATTAACATGGTCAACAGTCAAAATTTTCTGACAGACTAATTTCAGAAAAAGATTATTTACGCCAGATAAGTGCCGCATATCGTAAATAAAAGTCGGAATAGAGCATGATAGAAGGTGTACAGAATTTTTGTTCTTATATAGGAGAAGTGGATCTATTCTATCCATAGGCAAACTAAGGAAAATCATCATGCATGAGTAGATCCTTTTTATGGCCAGTCACCACACCTATTAATATCATGCCGATAACACATTTCATATAAATGAGGATATGACCACAGCATAACAGTCAATGAACAGACATATAATCGTTTCCAAGAAAAGGTTTTCCAAATTCCTAAACAGGGTACTTTACCGTTTTTGCACTATAATGCCCATCCGCACACAACGAAAATGACAGAAACTTTTGTGGAAAAAAATCACATTTTACAAAATCCAGAGCTCCCTACTCTCCTGGTATGAATTTGATGGGTCATTTCATATTAAGGAACACAAAACGCCAAGAAGACAGCAAATATTCAACATGACTGAAGTGAAACATTTTTTGGCAGAGTAATTGGACAAGCAAACCCATTTTAAACTAACTCATAAGATTAACAAATTACGTGAGGACCTAGGAAAAATTATATCGTCTGGTGTTGACTATTTGTAATTGCATTAATTATATCTCTGATTCTATTTAAATTTGAATTTCTACATTGAATTTTTGAATCTTTTACAAATAAGGGACACGATTTATGATGTAAAAAAAGGCCGTTTCTTTGGGCCCCCCTATACTATGGATAGTATACTCATAATAAACCATTATTTGTAGCGATTATTTATTGATTAATTCTAAGTAACAATTACAAATACTGATCGTCTAATCGTCGTTACCATTGATTGTTTCTGTCGTCATTTCCGCTTCAAATCGACACTTTGTACATAAACTTCCTGGACGAGTCTACCGATTCTCGACACAAATATTCCATGTTTTCAAACCTATGTTAACGTCAATGTTATACTCAAAATTCAAAATTTAACATCAAGTATAAGTTGACTCTTTTATGTTTATAGAGGAATAATAATAATAATTAATACTTCTAAGATATTTTATATAATATAATCAAAATAATTTGAAGTGAAATATATCAGATTTCGAGAATGAAAATTGTTTATTTGTTCTGAATCAGACGATATTATATATTGACTCGGTTGACTGAATGGTCATTTGATTCAGTATCACTTAACCATGACCGATTTGCAGTATAAACGTTTCACAAGTTCGCCGTTTTCTGAATCCTCCTCAAAATTCAGTGGAGATTCAACAACCTTCTTTCCAAGTTCCCATCAAACTCAACAACAACCTCCAGATTGTCATTCCGCGGTTATTCTCCAGGAAAATCCTTCACATAAAATGAAACTTAAATATGGAAAAGTATATTTTATTTACGGCATTATAAGTATCGTTGTAGGACTTATTTATTTAATTGCTGATATTTCTCTGCTCATTTTGATTAACAAATTTTTGATAACTCCATTTATTGGGGAGGCCTTCATTATCGTTGATGGAATCTTTTCCATTTTAGCCGTGAAAAAATCTAAACGAAGCTTTCTAATAATTTCTTTGGTTTTTAATATAATGCTTTCGTTACTTTCTTTTTGGTTCATTGCGTATACGTCAATGATTGTGTTTCGATATGGTTATTTGCACGGGGGTGACTTCGTAATTGAATTACTTCTGTTAATTTTTTCCCTTGTAATATTCGTGGGAATAATTGTGGAATCGAGTTTAATATACTCCGACATTTGTAAAAGAAGAAGTGACAACAAAAATATTTATTTCGTCAATTCGAGCAGTCGGCCAGTTGCAACTTCGAACGACGACGGCGAGTTGTGAAAACAGTCGACACAGTTTGAATCTTTAAGGATAATTATTTCTGATTTTATTCTATGAAAATTTAATTGTATTTATTATTTAAAAATAAATAAATTTTCTAAATTTGTCTTTTCAAATGAAAAAAATAGATTATTTATAAAAAATGTGTAACAAAGATAACAAATATATTGTCGTAAATTGTAATTTTTAATAATGAAAGAATCTCTTCTTGTGATTGAGCTTTACATTTTAAAATGTACCTCTTCCGTCCGATCTCCAGGTTGCTCTGGAAACCGGATGTGGTAATGTTAGAGTGGTAGTAAGGAATTGAAATTAAAAAATTAAAATGTAAAGTAAAGATATCATAAAAAAGAAATACTTATTTAAAATATGCTTGCAGTCATAACAGTTGCTATATTTTAATAAAAGTATGAAATAAGTTTAAAGAAATTTTAAAATAAATAATTAACGGATTAGTATTTTAAGAAATATTTTTTTTTAATAAAAGGCTTATAGCAAATTTAAATTAATTAGTTTGTATGATAAGGTTTTTTAAAAATGTAAGAATTATTTTTAAAGTTTAAATTTCGTAGAAGTTTGTAAAAATTATTTTTAAAGTTTAGATTTCGTAAAATTTTCGTAATTTAATCGAAAAAATTTAATAGATTAATTTTGGGCGAAATAATTGAAGTAACAAGAAATTTGTTTAAATATGTGAATTGTTGATATTAATAAAGATTGTGGTGTTAAATTATGAGTTCTGAATTTGATAATAATGAAAGTGGCATAAACACTACTTACAACAAAAATTCTTCAAGACACTTTCACTATTCAACATTTTTCTTAGTTAATATTTTTCTGAAAATCATCTTAATATATATAAAAACGAATGGACAAATATTTATAATGTAAATGATAAACAAAACTCTCATTGATTGAAATCAAATCTAAAAATATTAAAAAGAAATACAAATTAAATTAATATTTTAAAATTTTAAATTACATTAAACAAATTAAATATTACATTCGAAACATATTTTAATTATTTGTCCTTTACATTAAATTAAATTATTTTCAAATAGTAAGAATCAAAGAAAATACCAATCAGCAATCTAGTTAGGAGAGACAATTCAGATCAACAAATAACGAACAAAATATAAAACAAACAATTCACAACATTCCTCCCAGAAGGGTCATACGATTGAAAGTTTTTTTATATGGGGTTGTACAAGGATTCTGAAGGATTCACACATCTTAAGAATTTTATTATGTATAATACTTTTATCTGGTCACCTTTTGAAGTTTTATGTTGTGTTATTTCTTACCCCAATTTTCGGTCGACGGCACTCTTGTCAGCATTCTCTACAACGTTCCTAGTTACTTTGATCTAATTTTTTCCACAGCACCGGTGTGTATTTTTCGTTGTATATGTCGTTTGAGGTAATCCAACTTCCAATCGTTCCATCGTTTTCCATCACAGAAATCGTTGTCTGCATTTGATTTCATCCAGATTTCACAAACTACATCGTCATCAGTTTCTCAATATGAAATAACATAGTTTTACAATTTTTTGTATCCAGTCGTCAATAAAATAATATAGGATGTATCATATATGATACACTTTCACAAATCATCACACAGACTAAAAATTTCCTTCACCTTTGCAAGAAAAAATGTTATTTTTCAAGTTTAGTCCAATTTCTATTGAGTAAGTGTTATAGTCTTAAATAAAAGATTAATAAGATGTATTATAAAATATTTATTAACGAAAAAAACAATGTTTAAACAATAATATTTAAACAACATATAAGTTCCTATTTTTAATAATTTATATTTTTTTATTCATTTTTAATAATTATCATAAATGATAATATAACAGTAAGATTAATATTTCAAACAAAAAAACACTTTTTGGTAAGAAATCTACAAAAAACACTGAACTCACATTTACTCCGACGACTGCCTTAACTATGTCTCCACATAAATGCCATTTGTGTCACGTGGTGATGATGTAGTGATGCATACCATCTATGAAAATATTTGAAAAGCTTTATACAAATGATACACGGCGAGCATTTCGGTCAAATTATTCTAGCTTCTATACTACAGCACTAAGAACGCGCGTATCACGTATGATACATGGTGACTGAAAGAGTTAAGATTATTCTCGACTTTATGCTTCACTTGTTTATACACAGGTTAATTAATTGTCTTTTATATTGAGCAAACTAAATTCTAATTCTTTTGTCTAAAGTCTCAATAAAAGACTTAGACCATTCATTTTTATTCAGTAATTTACTCAATGTTTCAATACATTTTTTAGATTTAATAAGAGTAGAAGAAGAGCCATACGAACGGTAAAGTAAACAGTTGATCATATTCCTCTTATATCTAGACTCACATAAACTGTTTGTTGATGTGTATAAACCAGTATCTTTTTTCTTGTGATAAATTTCTGTCTCAAATGATCGTATTTCTATCAATTAATAAATCTAAAAATGGTTATTTTCTATTTCTGACCTCCTCCACTGTAGATACAATATTTGGATGAATTTAATTCATGTAATGTAGAAATGGAGACACATGTTCCTGAGATTTAAAGACCAGAAAAACTTTATCAACATATCTTTTATATAACAAAGGCTTAATACTTAAATAAAATTATATTTTACTTTCAAATGTCGAAAGAAAGATGGATGCTAATGTTTGTTCTAATATTGAGCCCATTGCGACCCCATATATTTCCTTATACATTAAACAAAAAATAACACAATTTTTTTAGCCATATCAAAGACCTGCTGCTTCTTAAAGGGGTCGATGTCCATGTCACTGGAATTATTGGAGAGTTTTACATGGATTATATCACCACTGTCGTATATTAAACTGAATCAACTGTGCCAATTACAATTAATGTTACAGTCCGTCTAGGTTGTCTACAGTATATGCTACTTTTTAATGAAGGAATAAATCCAATCATTGATAAAGTGAAAAAACCTGGGGAGATCCTGATTGGCTTACGATTTATCTCAAATATGCTTTTCCAGATGACTATTTAATTTAATTTAAACGCACCGCTTAGGTGAATCCAAATCTAATGCGCGATACGTCTTCAACAAAGTTGAAGAAGGTTCCATATTTTAGCGATTTTCTGATTGCGCATCAATCCTTGTCACGCTATAGGCAAGCAGTTACGCTGTCAATAGTGAAAGCATTCGAGAAAAGCAGTACTCCAAACATAGTGAATGTGGTTTCAAACACTGTTAATGCTATTGGAATGTCGTTTAGAGCGTCTAAGTGTGCCATCCTGGACGTACCATATAAAAGGGTAACAAAAATCACACTCAAAAATCATGACAATACATTTGCAGGTCAGCGAGGGATAGATATATTTAGGTGGCTTTATTGCCATGAATATCACATATTCTCCTGAGAAACTAATCTCAGACACCCACAAAAGAGATTTCCGAATGAGAAATACAAAAACCATTTGTAAAGTAAACGAAGACATTAATCTTGACTTTATTATACAACTGTTTTTAGTCGTGTTACAATAAGCCTGTTTCATTTATCAACCTTTTTATTTGTTTATAATATAATTTATTTGATTTAAACAAAATATCAGTGTTAAAAATTTTACATAAGTTATTTATTCTAAATCAGATGATATTATTTATTGAATGTGTTAGTTGAGAGATCAGTTCGTTCAACCTTAGTTAATCATGACCGATTTACAACATAAACCTTGCTCTTCTTCCTTTGCCATCGAATCTTCATCGAAATTAGGTACACAGTCAACAAACGTTCTTCAGGATGCCCCACGAATTCTGCAACAAATAAAGGTTGATTCCTCCAGGAAAATAGGACTCAAGTATGCCAAAATATATTATATCTATGGAGTAGTATCAATTGTTTTCGGATGCTTATACTTAATATTTGAGTGTTTGTTATTGACCTATTTCAGGAATCCTCCGCCCGTCCCAATAATTTGTGAGATAAACATGATTATTGGGGGAGTATTTGCTATTTTGGCAATGAAAAAAACCAAACGAAGCTTTTTAATTGTTTCGTTAGTATTTAATGTCATAATGTCCATTTTTGCCTTTATTAACTACATGGATGGATTGTTCGATTTGAATTATTCTAGATGGTACAGTAGAGACAATCGTTTTGTCATCTTTGCTTACCTCATTTGCCTTTTATCGGTGATAATTGGAGCGACGACGGTTTCCTGCTTAATTTGCGTTGATATTTGTAAAAGGCGAAACAACAACAAGGTATATTTGGTTCCACCAAATTCTGCGGATCTTCCTTCCAAGAGCGACGTCTAAAGCAGCGTATGTGACTCCATGTGAGACTTCTGCAATGACACATACAAGTTTGATTATGTTAATAATATTGTTGATTTTATTTTACAAATTATCAATAAATAACATCTGACGTTTCTTCTCATTTTGTTTATTTTGCCTGGGAGGAATATTTTGAATGATGCAATTTGTGTTGTTTTTCTGTTTTTAATTGTATCTTCTATTCTTCAGGTTGATTGATTTTTAAACTTGTTTTTGAATTAGAAAGAACCAAAGTAAATTAGTAAAAAATATGTTGAGATAAACAGATAAATAGAAGAACTTTACTACAAATACATATTAGATGGCAGAGAATAGTGATTTCGATTATATTTTTTTAATTCTTTTTTATAATACTCTATTATGAATTATTCCATTTATTTGAATTACATTTATTTAGATTTAATTCAACTTTAAACAGATTTTATTATTTTGTAGAATATTGAAAAGTATCGGAAAATATCCAAGAAATATTGGTAATTGGTTTACTGTCACAGGAAATCGTACCAATATTTGAAAGCGTGAGTCCCGAAGTGAAGGAATATGAAGCTTGTCTACGACAACCTTTTCAGATGAAAACCATGTTAATGTGGGATTTGACAGAGGCCATAAACGTCGAGAGATCTTGAGAATCAGTGGAGGAATTCTTCGTTAAAGTAAAAAGGTTGGCGGCAAAATTAATGAAACATGAGTGACAGAGACGGAGGTAGAGAAATGCCTTCTGATTCACATGTTAAAAGATAGGTATGTGAAGAAAAAAAATCAAATTCAGAGAAGTGAAAGAATTAACAGAGGTGAAGGACGTTATTAAGAAAGTAGATGAAGTCCGGAGAATGTAACAGCCAGTGCACGCAATGCGACCAACATATAGAGATGTGGTCAAAACAGGCACGACAACGGAAATGGTAACAAGAAACATGACGAGGAAAAGAGATACTTTTGGAAGATGATCTTCCATGCAAAACAATGCCACATGTTTGAACGGTAAGGAAGTAGGAAATAAAAGTAATGAATGTAAACGTCAGAGGAAGAGCAAATGTCATGCATGTGGAGAAGAAGGACATGTGCAACGGGAATGCAGAAATGTAAGATGCGGACGGGGTAACAATCCAGGACATAGAGCTGATGAATGTTACACGAATTTGAAGAAACGATACTGAGGGCAAACATAGTATCAAGGGAGAGTTCAAAAATTCGTGGATGCAGACAGGAGAAGCTCAGTAAACCGGAACTCAGGTGACTACAGAAGAGGATTCGAAAGAGGAAGACAGATCACGATAATGTAGAAGGATGAATATGGAGTAGAGCGAGAACATATAGAAAAATACGAATCGTGTCGAGACGACAAGGAACCGATCTTGGCTTTAAGTTTTCTTAAAGAGTAATTTTTCCTTAACACAGAACAAATCATATAATTTATATATATATAATAGTAATAATTTAATTAATATGAATAAAATAAATAATAAATTAAATATAAATAATATAAATTATAAAATTTATAAAAATAAGTCAGAATTCATGAGTGAGTCGAACTTCTTTCAGGAATCAGAAACAAGTCACAAATTGGTAAAGTTTATAAAAAAAAGGAAACGTGACAGAGTATTATTGATAATAAATAATTATGAAAATATACCAATTGTATACAACAGATTAGAGGGTCGACCAAGTATTAGCGTCATGATTGAGGACACAGAAACTGAATGCCTATTAGATATGGGAGTAACCTTAAACGTGATGACCGAAGAAAAACTTAAGAAATTAAAGAGCACACGAATGGAACAAACAAATCAGAAATTGACAGCAGTAAAAGGATTACAAATGGATGTTATAGGAGAAATAGAAACACTGATAAAAATTGGCAAGAAATCAGAGAAAATAAGATTTATAATAGTAAAGAATTTAAGACCAGGCATGATTGGAGGCAAATTCGGAATAAAGCTACTGTGGAAAGAAGATAAACAACTATATACGAGTAAAATTAACATATGCGAAATCGAGGCAAAGTTTGGGAAAAGAATGACAGACGAAGAACGAGGAAAGGAAGCATTGAAAATGATGGACACACAGGAAATAAAAGGACTAGAGAAAATAATTTACCAATATTCGGATCGACACTTAGACCGAAACCTAAACAGGTTAAATACCAGAACCGACCCTGGTGGCTTACTACCTGAAATTGCCACAGAGACCTGTCCACCTGGATTTGCAGGTAAGCTCGCTTCAGGTCTACAATCTCCAGGTTCTTTCCCATTTGATGCCAGCTCCTGAGTTTGTCCGAGCAAATTAAAGTCCCTGCCTTATGGCTTGATATATATTCATTTAGGCTCCGATAATCGAGCACAGGCCTGATTTTCCCCTTTGCTTCCTGAATGACAGCTGTTAACGGAAGAGTCAGATGGTGGTGTCTCTCGCCTTCAATCAACCACCCTTTCTTTTTCCATTCTTTTGATTCAGCGTTGATCTTTTCCTCATGCGGTTTAATGGAGTTATAGCTCGCCACGCTATGATGCACCGGTGGAGCCTGACCCTCTTTCCAGTGCCAAGTCACCGACCAAGCACGCCCATCAAACTTCGCCGTGAAATCACAGTTCTATAGGATGACTAGTGGTGCCGATGCTTGTTCGGACGCCTCAAATTTTATTACCGTCACTGTTACTATGGCTTGATTCACCTGGCAATCTTCTTGAGTTTTCGCATGGCTTGTGTTTCCGGTTTTTTGCTCCACCCCGAATTTTAGTTTGGCTCCATTCACAAATGCCGCTGAGATTGTCTATTAATAGTGTTCAACACCGTATCCGTTGTCTACGGACGGTGATGTTCAACCACGCTCCTTTTTGCACATTTATTCGCCAACATACCGTTTGAAGACGTTCTGAAATCGCCTACACTTGTTCTGGATCCACCAGATGCTGCTCTACTATCGTCGTCGAGCAGCCCGCATCCACAAGTGCTCTGCTATTTTAACTTAATGCTCACCTTTATAATCGGAAAATGCGCGCTACTCCTCACAGATGCGCCACCCGCGCAACAGTGGGGACTGCTATTTGTTTCCTGTCTTCTTGAATCTTTGAGGACAGGTTGCACAAAGATTATCCTTGCTCCCACAAAAGTAGCAGCGCCTTTCTCGATTTGATGAACTATCGATTGTGTTCATTTCATCTTGCTTTCGTTCTTCATATGTCCCACTTTACTGCATTCAAAACATACCTTGGGTTTTATTCGTCTGATAACTGCTGCAGCTGTCCATTCCGATGCATTTATCGCCTTAGTTGGATCTATTTCATCTGATTTTACCAATTTCTCGGTGCAGCGAATTCAAATCAAGCGGTTTTTAACAATGGAACCAAATAAATGTTGCCAACGTTTTTTTTGTTCTAACTCAAAGTAAAAGGGTATTCTCTGCTTCAGGAATTCTTTTGGTTAAATTTGGTAAAATATTAGTGTGTTTTTAAAGGCCACCTGAGGACTTTTGGGACAGCCTAAGTATTACAAAATTAAATTAAAAATTAATTAAATAAAATATTATGTAATCAAAAATGTAGAATATTTCTAAATTTGTATTTTATAACTATTACAAGGTCGAGAACAGAGTTTTAACCTTTGATTTTTTTTATTTGGTATATAAACTATGTATGTGTGTTTGTATGTTAGGTTATTAAATATATTTTAATGTAGAATCTTTGTCTTCTAACAAAACACATAGAGGCAGGATTTATTAACACTGACTAAAAATAAACAAAGCAAAAATAAAGAAATGAATGAAGACATGCTGAAGAAAACAAAAATGGCTGAGCGTATAGATAATTAGTAAAATGTTTACTAAAACTTTATGAGTTATACAGTATCCTTTCTCATGATTATTCATCGTGTGTGAACAATATGTGATAACTCTCTCATGATTGTTTCTGTTTTCTTTTAATGGTACTGAGCCAATAAAATCGAAACTGACTTCCGTGTCGAAAATAAAGTTTCTCTCAAAGTGTGAAAATCCATGGATGGCTGTTGTAGTTAAAGTTTCTTTTATCTTTGCAAACGCTTTATCACGTATCTCTCTCCATAACTACTTATTTTTGTTTGAACCATATATTTGTTTCAGTGTCTTGACCTTAGTTACATAGTCTTTAATAAATTGTTTGTAACAAATACAAATTCCTAGGAAACTTCTTAAATTCTTAACACATTTGTTCTTTTTGAATGATTTTATCGTCTCTAATTTGTTGGATCTGTTTGGATATATTTTTTATTGATTATACAGCCAAAATATTTAACTTCTGTTATTTAGGATGTGGCATATTTCTTGATTGATTCTTGAACACACTTTCCCAATTTGGTCAAATACTTTATCCAGAATATCTAAATGTTATATAATTAACTTTGAAAAGTTAATTATATCATCTAAGTATTATTTCTTCTTTCTTTCATTTTGACCTTACCTGTTGGGCCCTGGGAGTAATACAGTTATGAAGGATATATGATAAACCCTTCAAAAACGCTGTTTTTCGCACCTTTTTGAGAATTATTAAAAAATCGAAATTTTTATCGATAATACACTATATTTTTATCGAAAATCGCAATAAATCGATAAAAATATCAATAAAACACTAATAAAAATTCAAAATGTTATATTATTTATATCAAAAATGAAGAAAAAAAGTGGATACCAAAAAGCCATACCGTAGTATGGCTTGGTTTATCGATAAATCACTATAAAATTTTATAAAAATCGATTTTCTTTTTTTGTTTTTTTCTTTTGATTCAATTTTCTTTTTTTGTTTTTTTTATTTTTGATATTTCATCCGATTTGATTTTGATTTGATTTTTGATTTGATTTGATTTGATTTGATTTGGATGTTGTTTTTTATTTGATTTTGATTTGAATTGATCTGATTTGATTTGATTT
>MQRK01246221.1:13651-26318 GCA_001938485.1 Girardia tigrina
ATATATATATATATATATATATATATATATATATATATATATATATATATATAATTCTTTTATTATATTTTTTAAACATGACCTCAACAATAAAATATGATGTTTTGTGCTTTGAATGAATAAAAGTATTATTATTTAAGTATTTTCTTTGATTTCTTCAAATTATTTTACAATTGTTTTGAGATTATCGTAAAATATTCAATTATTTTATCTATAATACAAATGAGTAATTATTATCTATAATTAAAAATTTTTAACAAAAATTATTTTACGCATCCGAATACTTATGAATTTGATCCACCAAAAGCAGAAGAGGTACGGTTTTGCCATATCACAAATAAGTAATTGGAAGGCATCCTGCTCCATTGGGGTGATTTTAGAGGTTTTAAAATGGGACGGGCAACCCCTCATTAAAAAATTGAAGCTCGATTTTGAGATGATTTGAAACGGGACGATCATCAGTTCCCAAAGGCTTTGAGGATCGTAAAATGGGTAACACTCTTCAAGGGACAGAGTGCAAGGTCTGATCCGAATATTTATAGAGGGATCTTCCTCTTGGAAGTCACCGGTAAAGGTTTTGCACGAATAATCGTAAATAGAATGACTCTGGTGATGGAACAAAGGTTATAACCGGGGCACTTTCTTTTTCGGCCAAAAAGAGGTACTATGCAAGCTATAAGTATACTCAGGCGGATACAGGAAGAAGGTCGATATAAGAATCAGAAGGTATTTGTGATATTCATCGATTTGGAAAAGGTATTTGATAGTGTTCCATGTGAAGTTCTGTGGGCCTGTCTGAAAAGATTCGGGTTGACCGACAAGATTCTCTACCTGATCAAGGACTTCCATGAGAGCATTATTGCCTCCGTGGTGGACTGGGAGCATCTCATGGAAAGAGGTGTCAGGCAAGGATGTGTGATGGAATTTTGTCTTTTTAACTTGGTCTTCTATGAAGTTATCAAAACGGCGATACTGAAAGGATTCAGGAGAGGAATTACCCTGATCAACGAGCATGGTGACGAATTTCAAGTCGATGGACTTGCTTATGCAGATTATCCATATATCATCGACTCTGATATTATTCGTGTCTGTAAATAAACCTGGATATACTTAAAAGCACATTTTAAGAATTCGGGTTGACAATAAGTGTATGTAAGATGAAGGTCATGTGCCTAACTGATAACTCGGAGACGGGAATATCTCAAGTTACGTGTGGTGAAAAAGTCATAGAATGAGTGAGAGAGTTCTGATACCTCGGAAGTATATTGACCATATGTGGTAGCTGCAGTTGAGATATCGGTTAGCCGTTTCGTTGTGGAATGAATAAGTTACGAGAATTGTAACCTGCTATTCAAAGTAACCGAATTCCTATAGCGCTGAAAAGAAGACTAATCGATTCAATCATTTTTGGCAGTGTATGATGGGAGTTAGTGCTGGGCGACACCTGAAAAAGAGGTAGCCCGGCTACAAACTTTTCATAATACCTGCACACGTACTACTCTCCAGTAAATCTTAACTTAGCAGATCACGTAATACTGATATATCAAATAGTTTGCCCAAGGCGCGTGTGGTACTGGTGAAATGGCATGTTGTATTCATTGAGTACAATAAACGAAAAGGTTTACGTGAGGTAAAAAGAGTATTAAACTCTGAAATAGCCTCAAGAAATAGAAAAGTTAGCGGCTGGAAAAAACACAGTAGATGAAAGAGTGTATCACTCATGATATGCTCTGGTTATTTGGTGCCTAAAAATATCTAGTCGAATACCAGGAATGCTTGAATGAAAGAGAAATTCTCAACACTCCGGAGGAATTCAAACATCTGATCAAAGGAACTGTATCTGAAAAACATCTAGAAGTGATTAAACATAGAAAGAAGTATCCGAAAATGCTTTAGCCACCTTTCAAAAGAGTGCACTGCACTTATCCTTCTTGTTTCAAAGCTTTTGTGGAACAGAAGGAACTAAAAAGACACATTAAAAACGTGCATATGGTCAAGACGCCACAGCGTCAGAATAGTTACAAACCTTTCCAATGTCCTGTGGAAAATTGTCACAAGACCTATAAAACGGATGGATGATTAAATCGACATTTATTGATCGATCACCGAACCCAAGGCAGTATCAGTGGTACTTGTGTTTCACAAAATAAAGTAGATGAAAGATGTACAAAATCTTTGAACCGGATCGCGATGCATGATTTGTCACTGCTCCTCGACGGTACCGCGGAGACGGACCCATTAGTGATACCAAGGGTGGTTCTTGACTTTCGGTTAAGTAAAACAACTGATGTTGGGATATGTCGGTGTTCCTTTACTCATTGTACTAAATGTGTTTACACAGCCAACGCTCTAAAAAATCACAGTACGAAAGATCATGACTGGTCCTATTTGACTGGGAAACCGAAGCGTGCTCGTGCACTGAAAGCTTGCATTCTTGCATCTTAAGCCGTGCGAGAAAGTCAGTAGGCTATGATTAGTCTGTAATTTCTATGATTTCTACCCGATACAGAGCCTATAACTCACTACCCTGTACACCAATGCTGATACTGTAGTCTCTAAAATAATCATTTATCGTTCTGTCGGGGAGGCCTATGATAGTATTTCAGTTTTTCAATTTTTTTCTTCAATTTTGAACATTTGTATTATGTTTTATATATGCTTTGAACATGAAAACTGAAATGAGTACATTTTTGGCCCGAATCGGTCCATCATTATTTCTCTTATTTAATCTGATTTAAAGATAGGATATTTTTTTCGGATTTTCAAATGTTTGTAAAGTTTTTTCATAATTTAATTATTAATTATTATCATAATTTTTCTCAAACAAAATACACGGCATAATTAATAGATTTCCTCTTAACATTTTCCTTTTTTAATCTATAAATTTCCTGTAATATGTTTTCAAGAAAACATTATTTTTTCCAAATGTATTTTTGAAAAAAATGAACGAAACATTAATAATCCTTGCTTGATTAATTCCAAATATTATTAATTAAATAATTGTTTCGAAGAAAAAAATATTCTTTAAACAAAATTTATATTATATTTGATTAAATAAAATGTTGAAAAAATAAAAATAAAATATTATTTTTAATTTAAGACATAATTATAACTTTTTGTCAAAATGCAGTAGAACCCATTTAAGAACAACTCGCGGGGGAACCAAAAATCGGTTGCTTTTAAAATACTCCATAAAAATTGTTAATTAAAGTACAGACTTGAAAGCTGAATGTATAATGAGTTCCTGTATCTGCATGAGAACATTGACCTGTAATGGAATAGATACCTTCAAATCGCCGGATGAATGTACCAATACTCCTCCATGCAGTGATCTAAATACCGTTTGTAAAATATCAATAATTGAATTATTTGTCCACTTTAAGTAGCTACTTGTTCCATATATTTTGAGTCATCCAAGCGTGTTTATTTTTGCGACGAAAAACTCATAAGTTGTTAGAATTTATCCCTTTGAAGCACCTCGGTTTAGTTGATTTACCGATGACTTATGGTGTGAGTTTTTTATCTGTTAGACTGCAGTAAAAGAGAACCGTAATGTAATCTTAAGATTTTTTCCGTTGAAACCTCTCTCTCGTTTATTATTGAGACTTCTGTTTGGCAAACATTTAAAGAAACATCAAGTTTCATGAGCATTGAAAATGCAAGACGGAGCATTTAAGATGATAGGGTTGAATTGGCGGACACTCAGTCATGATTTTAGAGTTATCACCGACCTTTGATGGAGCGGAAAGCTTTGACGGATGCTGGACTTTGAATAACTCCCCTCTGGCCTGATGATATAGCTGGGCTCTACTTTTCCTCTGTTCTTGGGGTTTTCAAGCCCGATCAAGAATTTTTGAATATGACCACACCATGTCTTCTTTATTGATTATATCGTGTAATAGGACATTTGAAGTAGTATGCAAGTCTTCCACTCCGTATCGTTTTTATTTCACTGGACGCTTTGATTATTACAAGATGTTGTTCTTGGGAAATCCGACCTACGATCTTTTCATGATAACCCATGATATTCTGTTGGATTTGTATGCCATCAATCTTATTCTAGAGTGATTTGATCCGTTGCTGGAAAACAAAGCATTTTTCCACGACCGGTCTGTGGACTGATAAAGGTATGTAAGTTTTTCTCAGATCCTCGCATTCATCTGCTAGTCCAAGGAATTTTGATTCCGTTTCCACAAACCTTTTTTTCCATCTCTGGAGCTTTCATCTCAGTCTTCCGTTTTAGTCCATGAAATTAATTTAAATCTAAATAGATAATCTGATGGTAACGGCTATCCAGCATAGAAAATAAATTAAAAAAAGTAAATAAATGAAAATATATATGAAAGAATGAGTTAAAGTTAATCAACATTGTAAAGTTCATAAAAGAATCCCAAGATCATCGGAATTTAGGTAAGAGATCATGGTTAATCTCTCAAGTTACTGTTGAAAGTTACATACAATTGAAAGGAAAGCAGAGAAATGTAAATTAACCAAAATAATGAAATAATAGCAGCAGCTCTTAAGCAAGTCAATGTAAACTGAGATATTTTTGAAACACACTATATCAAGACGTTGAAGACTGAGAGATATATAACATGGCTTGGTTTGAAAATGTTTTGTATAACTGACATTCTCCTGGTTAAGAGGGAGCGATTGAACTATAAACAACTGTCTTTCAACTTGTACAGAAACATGAACGACAAACTCCCTCGAGATCACAAAAGACAACATTGTAAGTCAACGTAGTCGTCGACCTGCAAACATCGCTTAGCAGAACATACCACAAATGATAATTAAAAAAAACGAAGGAAACTCATAAACCTTATGTAGTACGGTAGTTGGGGCTCATCAATCACACACTGCACCATATGATCCTGTAACGTTTCGGCACCGCTCGGTACTTTCGTTCCCTTTCACTCTGACGATGCACCCGGTGATGATCGGACAGTCACAAGACGCAGTCGTATCGTCGGTTGTCACGGAACGCAGTTCGCAGGAATCTCACAAGGATCGACCGATAGCCATGTCCGGGATAGCGACGACTCCCTTCGAGTCGATTGCGCCTAATGCAACTAAAATGATCGATCGCAATTCATCGGGGATGTAACCTGATTCGCAGTTTATTTCAAAGATCATTGATTTTACCGTGAAAATATCGTGCCTTATGATAAACGAGAGGACAAAATATGAGAAAGGCGTATTAAACTATTTATTTCGTCTCACACAATTTACAATTTTTTAAATTCTGTCCGTTTTGTTTATCCGTTAAAACAACACATTTTAATTAGTTTCTATATATAAAGTTTTATTACATTTTTCTTTTCTCTCTTGATGCTCGGAATCAAGTCAACACAAATTACAAAATGGCCTAAAACATCATTCTGTTATATGAGCTGTGGTTGATTATTAGCATAATATTTGGATGTTTCAACATATGTATAATAATTTACTGCTGAAATAAGAATTCTTGAAAACTCTTCTTTCTTCTGTTTAGTTAAATAAGTAGAGCTTTATCATTAGGATACCGAAACAAGTAAAAATTGAATCTCTAAGAATTATCTATGGACGAAATGGATCTTGTGATCAATTGAGTAACTGTGGAAGAAAATTTATTATTTTATAAAACTATTACTATTCTAAAAAATAATTTGATTCAATGGTTGGCACATAGCGTAGATGATATCGTACCACAATGGAGTTGGGTTAATCTATTCATATGTACTCTTACAAGATTGGTAAGTTTAAAATGCATCAGCAGTCAAATGTTCACACGTAAATCACTAGACCTTAACAGCAGTATACCATAATGTAATAATTAATTCTAAAATGGTACCAAAATACAATATTTAAATAAGATAGAACTATTGAATGATTAATCTAGTTGATGCAAGAGCGGGCGCAGCGGTTTCGTAGCTGTGACACTCCAACGTTTGGGGGCGGACCTCGGGTCATGGAGTGCAAAACTGTATCTCACAAAATTTATCAGTACATCTGGGTTCCTAGATCGCGTTTGAATTCCTCTGATGAAGAAAGAAGTACGGCATCTCGGAAATCGTGGGACTCGGTGAATGATCGCGGATCATTTATAAAAACGTGCAAATAGTTTCAAAATTAAAACGGCTCATGAGATTTTCTGTTTGAAATGCATTATCAATGTCTCTAAATGAATCTATCGAATTAATGACAGGATGAGATTACACTATCATGTAACTAAACTGATCACCCAATTGAAGAAAATTGAACAGAGTCAAGAGAAGAAAGGAACGCGAAATGTCAAAGTTGTAAATAACCTTAATCGAGAATTTTCCAAGTGCGGATGCAATGAATGACAAAACTCCTTTTGTTTTCCCAGACTCATCTGCATTTTAATATTGTTGTGTCTCTCATTTTTTTACACCAATTTATTTATTATAATTATTTATTATTACTTTATTTAATTATTATCTTTATAATATTATATTATGTATATTATATATTATTATTTCTTTATTATCGCAAAAATAACATTCGATAAATTAAAATTCAAATCACAAAACAAATCAACATTTAACAAAGTTCAATCGTAATCGCAAATTCTGTGTCCCAAACATTCGAAATAGATTTATAATGATTTTAAATCAATCAAAATTATTTTTGTTCAATTTCGATAATTATTTTTTTATTTAATTATTTTTAGTCTAATTTTTATTTAACTCTCTTTACATTAATCTAACATATGCATATGTACATTCATGTTTTGTAAATAAATCTAAAGCGGCAAACAATTTAGCAAATTGTCATTCAAATATAAAGTTAAGATAATAATATATCATGAAATAAATTAATATTTTTGAAAATGTAAAATTGAAAGACTTGAGACTTGATGATAGGATAAGGATATAATTCAAAACTACAAGATAATTGGGGTGCCCTAATATTAAACAAAAATTACATATTTTTTTATTGTTGGGTATTCAATGAAATTAACCTTTTAACTCTCTTGAGTTTTATAGTGTCGACACGTAATCTGACTTTGAGTTCAGAAGGTTCTTCCAACTATTTGTATAATTTAAACAATTATTCCTCGCATGAGGTTCAGTAAATTTTCCTCTCTTGAGGATCGTCAACAAAATCAAACTCGAAAGAGATTCTTTAAATTTCTTTTTCTGAAATATTCTCGCAAGAGATTTTAACAATTACTTCTCGTTAAAATAAATAATAAACGACCAAATCTAGAAAACTTTATTGATTAAATAAAATTTACGACTAATAACAATGGAAGGATATAACAATAGAGAATCTCGTTTATTTCTCTATACTCTTTCCTTTGGTTGATATCAAAAATATGTTAACCCTTCTTATTCGTGCCATTCATATTATATTTTTCTTTAGGAGTATTAAGAACATTAATTGGGTTTTCTTTACATTTATTAATATCACAATTTGAATTGCAACTAGAACAATTCTCTGTAAAACTTGCGTAGCTCGTCATCCTTCTTCATTGATAATCTTTAATAATATTCTTTAACGTTTTATTATTCAAACAAATTTAAATTATAATTTAATTATTACAAAAATAATTTATACTTTAATTTTGAAATATTTTTTATTTATTTTAAGGAAATATTATTAAAATATTATTTATGAAATATTAGTTTAATTTTAAAGTGATTATTTAAATTTTAGTAATTGATAAAACAACCCGACGTTTTAAAATATTTAAAATATCAATCTTCCATCTGGGTTGGAGAAACACAATCCTAAAACAACATACCAAACAACACACAATAAATACCATTCAAAAATATTCCTCACATCCCCCTCGATTTAAATGGATTTAGCCATTCTACATTCTTTATCGAAATTCTACCATCTAATTCCAATTCATAACTTCTTTCGTGTCTACGGTTCTTTATTGTTACCGGATCCATATATCGATCTTCTTCTTTTATTATGTTTTCTCTCTTTATCAACACCTTGTCACCAACTTAAAAATTTCGATTTGTCTCTACTACATTTTTGCTCTTTTCTTTTCTGACCTTTTCTTCCTTGGTATTTTTCCACCAATGTCTTAACTTCCTGCCAAATATTATTTCCGCTGGTGAGACGCCTATAGTAGCCTGAATTGTGCTATTTAACATTATTAGGGATTAAATTGGAAGCTAAAATTTTTGATGTAGTAAAATAATTTAAATGAATAATAATAATGTAAAATTCTTTAAGAAAATTTTATCATAATAATTAAGTTAAATAATTAAACTATTTTTATGCATATAAATATTTGTACTATATATGGTTGGTAATTTAAATAAATTGGTTCCTCCCAAAAAAAACTGAATATTAAAATAAAGAAATTGTTTTAATATTCAGAGTTTGAGAGAAAATTTCAAAAGAGTAGAAAATTGTTTATAGAAATAAAATTTTACCAAAACGTTATTTACTTTTTTATTATGGAGTATTCGGCCGTTCCGACAGAAGATAACAAACATAAATTCTATCTCTGGCAAAATTTCCGTCCAGTCTTTGTGAGTTTCATCCTTCATTAGTATATTTATGGCATCTCTAATTGTTCTGAATTGTCGCTCCACGATCCTGTTGGTATTGTGGTGGTAGGGGATGGAATATACTATTTCAGCTTTAAACTTATTCATTGTGTCTTTCAAAAGTGCTGATTCGAATGTTTTTCCTCTATCGACATGGATTTCTTTTGGTGGTCCGAATTTCCAAATTCATTTGTCTAGTAGTACTTTTCTTACGATTTTCTCGTCTTGATGGGCAACGGCATTTAAACTTGTGTAACTGCTAAATTGATCGATTATCGCTAATATGTATTGATATCCATTAATATTTCTTTTAAACGGTCCGCAGAAATCAATGTATAGTTTTTGGAATGGTTCATCAGAAAATTGTTTCATGTGCTTCTCTTTTGTTTTCGTTGTTAGTGTCTTTCTCTTCGGACAATTTACACAGCTTTGTACGATTTCCTTTATCGTTTCTCTCATTATTCATATCAAAGTCATCTTTTAAATAATTTTAAACTTTCTTGCTACCAGCATGACATAGCATCTTGTGTATATCTTCCACAAATTCAGTTCTTTTGATTTTCGGGATCCAGTATTTATTCCATTGTCGTCACGATATCATCTTTCAGTACCCATTTCTTTGTTTTACAAGTTTTAAGATCTTCTCTAATTTGGTTTATCTCATCATTATCTTTCTGCCATCTGAATTCTTTTGATTCATCGTCAAGGGCTAAGATTCTTGTTTTAATTTTTCCTTTCGTAGCTTCTTCGGGCATCGTCTGACATTGTACACAAATTTCGCAGGACATTTCGGCGTTAGAATGTTTTTCACCTTTTCGGTATTCCATTTTCATATCATACCCACTAAGAAAATTTATCGAAGTGTGAAACTGTGGGGTTATTGAATTCTTTGTCGTCAACATAAATGTGATGGCTTTGTGATCTGTTCTTAATAAAATTTTTTTGCCGTAAAGATAGGGTTTAAAGTGTTGCGTAAAATAATAGATTGGCAGCAGTACTTTTCTGGTAATACAGTATCCCAATTCATGCTTGTTCATTTTGTGGGATTCATATGCAATCACTCTTTCTCTTCTATATATATCTTTCTGTGATAGCACTGCTCCAATGGTATCAAAGCTGGCGTCTGTATCCAATATGAACTCATTTTCAAAATCTGGTTATAGTAGTAGTAGTAGTAGTGTTTTTGGCGGTGCACATCGACTATAACACCGACCCAAAACGACTGGTCTGCCAACGCCACCACCTCAAACACTTCAATGGTGTCCGGGAAACACATGCAGCCGCCAAAGTCACGCTTTCGGATTGACAGTTTGCGGGCTTGGTCGATCGCAAACTACCTGGAACTATCCTGGAGGCCACGAGAACGAATCAGCGTTTCGGGAAGTCGCGGCTAGTCGGACTGATGACTGCTGTCCGTCGGAACACCAACCGATGCCATTCGGATCCGATCGAGGGCCAGTCGACATCGAACTGGTCGATACTTCCCGCACGAGAAACGGGTGCTGGCCTTCATAGCCCGATCCCGAGACCAGCACCATAATAATATAAATGAGATTTTATTTAAAAATCCCGAAACAAAGAATCATGATCAAAGTTGATCAAAACATGCCATTTCATGTTAAGATTTTGATTCGATATGTTCAAAATTCTATAGATCAAATACAATTAAAATTTATTAAACTAAAGTTCTCAAATTCAAATCTTACATTACATTTTTTACTAAACCAGTTAAAAGAAAATATTATTTTTATATAATTCTCAAATTATTTATTTCTAATAATAAAGTCAAAAATTCATCGTAGAAATATTATAATTTATTAATCATATTATCAGTATTTTAATATGTTAACAAAATTATTTCAATTATTTGTTTTTGCTCGCTAAATATATAAAACACTTATTTCAATTAAATTAAACATTTTTAAAAATATTTTTCCATTAATTTCACAGATAATGTTTTATAATTTTGTAAAGAAAAATGATGGAAATTAAGGGAAACTGTGCGGAAATTGTTTCAATGAGTAATAAAGATCTCAAATTTCAACTGTGAAATATAAAATTTTATATATTCAATTTGTAGAAATACGTTCTAATAGTAATTGTCTCTGAAAATTGATCGTGTGTCATGCTCTAGGGGGGCTGTACCACCTGCATTTCCAAGCTAGGGGGTGAGACGATTTGTAGCACTAGTTGTTTATGATCAGTTAAATATATATTTTGATCATTTAATAAATATTGACCTCTAAGTATTGAAGTATTTTGATACACATATTGAAGTAAATATTCTCGTCCTAAAATTGAAAACTGTAATATTCTTTCATATTTGGTTACATGAGTTTTGTAAAACTAATTTGTCATCTAAAAAACTTAAAAAGGTTGTCGAGAGACCCATTTACACTTTAATCTTAGCATCTAAAGTTCTGCTTCACAGGCCACTCTCTCTCAATAATTATTAAACCCAGCACACAGAATTTTAAAATTATTTATGTTAATAATTTCATTCAATTTGTAAACTTTTCTGTGTCCTGAAATATTACTTCCACACACATTACTGGATTATCCGTAATGTTGGTGGGAGTAATATTCTGCAGAACACAGAAAAGTTTGAAAATTTAATGAAAATAGTAATTTAAATAATTGATTAATAAAAAAACGTAGTATGGTATGCGCGGTAAATAAGAAAGATTGCAATTGAATAAGCATCGAAATAAATCATTTAGCCCTCTTGATGATCTCTGTCTCCTGGACTCCAATTTCGAGAAACTCGGGACAAATCTTGGGATATTGAACGAAGTATATGTAAAATTGTGTCTCAAAATCTAAGTCAAAAATACACATGTTGAATTAAGCGGAAAAATCAAGGTACAAAGAGATTGAACTGGGTCACAGAGTTTTCTTGTCTATGATTCATCATCATTTATTTAGGAACTTGTGATTGTCATATTGCAAAAGTATTTTTAAAATGCTTTACAAAATGCGATTAATTGAAACCAATTCTGAAGAAAGCGACAACAACAACGAGAACCAAAAAATATCACCGAGAGTTGCATAATGCGGATAGTATTAAGAGTAATATTATTAAGAGTTATTTCAGACATCAAAACTTTTATTATACAACACAAAAAATGTTTAAAATTAATATTTAACCCTACAATGCGCAATTTTTTTAATTATCATAAAAAAATATGCCAGTATTACAAACTGAACTGTCATTTTTGTTGACAAAATATATTGCATCTATTGACTTTATGGGCAGTTATCATTCCATAGACAATGTTTTTGGTTCACAATATGTAAACACTCAAAGAATATCACGTGATTAAAAGATATTAAGGTAAAATATGGTTGATTCAAATATGAATCACGGGGCATTGTAGGGTTAAACAAACTTATTTTTTGAGAAACAATTTGTTTTCTAAATCATAAACCGATATAAATAAAAATACTTATAATATTAATACTTGATTTTTTATTTTAATTTTATAAATCAATTTTAAATTACGGTAACATTTTAAAATATTTAATCGTTTCGTTTATTTTTATTAATTTTTAAAAATCATTCCATATATAAAAATTATACATTTTAACTTTTATATTACACTTAAAACTCTCAAAATTTTTTAATTAATAACAATTTAATTAGATCTTCTTAATTTTAGTAATTTCTTTCTTTTAAACTTTACAAATTTAATTATATATAAATTTTGATTTGTATATATTTAATTTAACCTTATTTTAAAAATTTCCTAAAATTTTTAATTCTTGACAGTTTTTAATTGTATTTTTCGTTTCTGATAACTTATAATTGTATTCTGCATTTTATTTTCTAAATATTGATTGAACATATTTGTGGGAAACTCTCATTATTCTGGATTTGGAACTTATTGTTTTGCTTTATTTATTTGCATGTCGAACTTATTTATTTGAATTCATATTTATATTTAATAGAGTCTAGTATTCTATCCGGTGGTGTGCCCACCGAAACTAACAAACACTTTTTGAAAGATTTAATTTAAAATAAAATTTTATTTTGTAATCTTTCCTCTCAATGTACGATTGAATCGTTCAACTATACATGCCTTGTATGTTGAAAATACCGAATAGTGTTTGATTCCATACTTGTCAAATATTGCCTTTACTTTACT
>MQRK01246224.1:6441-22535 GCA_001938485.1 Girardia tigrina
TGCTTCCCCACTGTCGGCACCCACGCAAATGACGGTAGTCATTCGTTTAAGGTCCGTCATAAAGTAATCCACGCTCTCACCATTATCCAAACGACGCGAAGCGAAACTTACCCACGACAATATCGGGCTCGGCGCAAATGCCTCAGTGAGTGCTACAGCGTTCTTTTCGAAAACTTTTCTCGTTGATTCGTTAAACCAGCTTTTCCATTGCTTAGTGAATGGTACGTTGGAGTTAACATGTGGTCAATATTGCTTATTGAAAGATAAGATGTAAATTCCTTGGAGACAAATGGTTTTCCATTATCACACACAATAATATCGGAAGACCAAAATAGCAGAATGTCTTTTGTAGAGCCCTGATGATTTGATTGGAAGATAACTGCTTTAATAGATGAATATCTACAAAGTTAGAATTAGTTAGTTAGTTAGTTAAAACAGTTAGTAAAAACTGATCAATTATGATAAGGAAACTTTTGTCATCAAAGAAGAATAAGTCGATGAACAAACATTGGAAGAATTTGCTTGACTCCGGCCATGCAGAAAGGGAGTAATTTACTCTCCATTGTTGAGACTTTGCACATGGATCACACTGGCTGATTAATTTTTGTATATCACCATCCATTCCCGGCCACCAAACGAACTGGCAGATGAGTTGACGCCTGCAAATAATGCCTGGATGAAATTCATGAAAGAATCGAAGAACAGCTTGACGAAGTGAAGGTGGAATTACCACTTTGTGTCCTCGGTGTAGGCAACCCTTTACCACAGTATATTCGTGTTTGTTTGATGAGTATGGGATAAATTTCTTCTTAATTCTGTGAGGCCAACCACACTGAACACAATGAATGACCATTTTAAGTAAAGATGATTTGTTTTCAGGTTCCAAGTCATTAAAAATAGGAAATTTGTCCTCCAATGACAGTTGAGCAACAAAAGTGTCATCCACTTCTTGCTTTCCATCCCTGTCTTTACTACCGGGAATACGGCTGAGAAGATCTGGAAGGAAAACTTCTTCACCACGGATGTATTGTATGTCAAAATCATAACATTTCAAAATTAAACACCATCTTTGCAGTCTCATTTAAATTCTCTCTGGAATGTTTCTGGAGGAGTTAAATATAAATTTTAGTGGAGCATGGTCGGTTAGAATTGTGAATCGTCTGCCTGCCAAATACTGAGGAAATCTTTTGATGCCAAAGATAATAGCCAGCGCTTCACGTTCTATGTTAGCATAATCTTTCTCATCTGAAGAGAGAGTGCGTGATGAACAGTGTATTATTTGTTTCTTTTCTTTGTCATGACTCAGAACAGCTCCCAAACCTGTGGATGAGGAGTCAGCAGAGAAAAAGAGTGGTTTCTTGATATCATAAAATATCAGATTGGATGTCAAGTTTATTTTGGATATAAGTGATCGAAGAGCGGCCTCCTCCTGTGGTGTCCACTTGGAAGGAACTCTTGGGCTTAGCAAACAAAACAAAGGTGCTGCCATTTGACTCATTTCTGATGTGAAACGTGAGTAGAATTATAAAGTACCAATGATGGATTTCAGTTAAAATCTATTGACTGGTGAGTGCAGTTTGTTGATTTGAGTCAAACAATGAGGACCAGGAGATACACCATGAGCAGAAAATATATAATCAAGAAAGTTAACTGATGACTTGTTAAATTCTGATTTTACTTTATTGACTTGTAGTTTGTATTTCTCAAGAATATACATAACCATTTGTAGAGTAGTGTCATGATCAGTTTGAGATAATCCACCAATCAGAATGTCATCTTGGTAGCTATGAACCCGTGGGAAACAAATTAGACGATCAATAAACTGCTGAAATATGCGACGAGAAGAAGACATCTTGAAAGAAAGTATAGTTAAAGTGACCAATGTGAGTAGAAATGGTGGTGTAACATTGAGATATTTTTACAAATATTTTACAGAGATTTAGGTTAATGAAATAGAATAAAAATATCCTGTGTATTAATGTAACAGTTAGCACGCTTCGAAAACTCCGTTTCAAAGTGCCTTTCTCAATTTAGTAATAATGATTATTATTTTATTATAATATAATTGATTTTGAAATTTATAGAATTTAAAATATTTTATTTTAAGAGAAATAATTAATTATAATACAAATGTATATCCTCACCGATAAAGAAAATTCGTTTATTAATCTCCTCGTCAAGGGCAACTAATCACCGGCAAGAAATTTCGAAAACTCTCAATTTAATCAACAATTTCGGATATGAAAACAATAATTCTCTCTGGACGCGGATGAAATCAATGCAAACCTTGGCAACTGATCTCGCACAAGTAAATTCAAGGTTCCAAATTCAAATAATAATTTTGGCTACGGAAATAACAATTTCTCTGAATACGGATAAAAATCAACGCAAAATGCTAAACCTTCTTATTTGTTACCTGAAATAATTTTAAATTGAGTTCGCTTACACTGTAAAATACTACGTTTAAATATGTAGAGAAAACGCGTAGATTATTATTGAAAACGCGTGGCTTATGGCGCGCTGGACGCAAATAAAATAAGTTAAAAGAAGATAAGAAAAAAATAAGAACGCGTGGTCAACGCGAAGGGTCGCATTGTGCGTGACCATAGTGCACAATGTGTGACAAAATTTTTTAAAAGAAAATATAATTTAATTTGTTTATGTAAATTTAAATTTATTTACCATGAAATTATAAATAACACATGTTGCGGTCGAGAAACTAAGATTTGAATTATAAATATCAGAAAAGAAAATAAAAGAAAGAACGCTGTTTAATTGCAATATTACGGCCCAATATAAATTCAAATATCAAACATAAAACGATTAACCAGAAAAGAAAAAGCGAAGACTAAAAAATAATACATATATTTGAAACAATAAATTAAATTACAAAACGAATTTGAAACAACCCCGATCGCCCGGAGAGATGTTGTGTGCCGTGTTAAGACTTAAAGCAATCCGTCAAGAAAATAAACAAGCAGAATAAAAAACTCACTCGATGAAAGAAAACGAATAATTGATTCACCCCAAGTAAAGCAGAGCGGGACACATCTTTGAGAATAAACCATTGTACTCCAAAAAGGCTGAGAAAGGCGCTAAGAGCTTTGAAAAGAAAAACAATTAACTAAAGAAAGGCTAAAATTAATAAAGTTACCTCCAAGACGATCCGTTAACATTACGAGGCCGACAGACCCTCCACGTATAGTCCTGAAGACGCCGAAGTCCTGAACGAAACCCACGAGGTTGTAAGATGTTCCCGAAAAAAGTTATAAGTCTTAAAAGAATTAAAAAAATAATTAAATAGACAAAGACTAATTAAAAACTTACCATGAGTCATAGAAAAATCCAAAAATAATTGAACATGGTGAATCATCTATGATTCACAGACATGCATGTCTCCAAGAATTTTCAACACGCCAAGACACACAATCACCGATTTCTATAATATAATAAAAATTTTAAATTTTGAAATAATATTTCATAGACACACTTACTCGGATTGACCAATAGGCATCATGGAAAATTCCAGACAATTAGTTGACACTAGATAATTGGATAAAATCAAATGAAAGGGTGTACCTTCAACCCTATATAAGGGATGACCAGTCCGGCATTAAGCGCGACGCACAAAAATACAATTTTATAGAACACTAAGACGACAATTCTAGAACACAAGTTAACCGTAATTTCTAGACGACGATAGATTGTGACAATTTCGACGATAAATTGCGACAGTTTGCGAGCGAATAAATTCCAAGCGAGAAAATCAGAAATTCCAATTTAGACCGATTTCTCCACAGAGCATTCTCCGGATAACAAATTGTAATTTGAATTTTCTTTTATTGGTTTATTGTTTGAATTTTCTTTTGTTTGTTTATTGATATTTGATTTCATTACTCCAAATAGATGTATAACAACTATGGGTTTTCTTTTATAATTAATTTTATATAGCCTTAAATTTTATTTCATATGGATAAGTTAGAGAGAGTAATTTGCAATCGAACGCACAGTGGAAGAATGTAGGGAATCATGCAGACCCGATAATCGTCAATGTGACTTCAATGCCGATCGAGTCGTTTCTCGAAGGCGATTATGCGAAGTCGATCATCGATGAGAGAGTCGCCGAGACACACTCAGCGGATGAGGTAATAACCGAGGTGTAGGAGCATATCTATGAAAAGAGATAGCGAACCGTGACATAATTATGCGCTCCTATGATCATCGATGCGAGTTAATTTGATATAATAAATATTTTCAACGATATATCTTACTGAGTTGCATATTGATGGTTTATTTACTTAATATGAATCGAATACTTTAAGTAATGTATTTTAATGACTGTACAGTGAAGGTTTATTTAATATGAGTAAAAACATTTAAAGTGTATCGAGTAAATATGGCGATTTTGTTAATATGAGATATAATAAAGACAAAATTAAAGTCGATTAAATAAGATGAAACGGAATATAAGAGTTTACTTATTCCCTGAATGGATCCGTGTGGCTGTTCCACTTGAAATTTCAGTTGACGTGATTATGATTAAAATTTTTATCGAGGTTTAAAAATTTTGCCCAAAAGCAAAGGTGAAATTGGGACAGTTTAAACAAATTAATTTAAAACCGAATTAAAAATTATTGCCTTTTCCGATTTTGGAATATTATCTTTGAAATTATTTTGCTAAGGATTGGTGTAATTATTATTTATTTTCGATGACAAAAATTTGAGTTTTGCTTTAGAAAATATTTGTCGTGAGCTTATTTAGAATTCAGTCAAATTATGTGTTGAATTTTCACGAGTAAATAGCGATTTCCTTAGAAACAGTTTTGAGTATAGATTTCAACTACCTCAATTTAATACGATTATCGATATGATTATTATTCTGATATTTTGAATAAAAATAAAATTGCTGAGTAATATCGACCTCACTAAATTCACAGTGATAGAACGAGAGTGTAGAAACGATTAAAATAAAATACTATTAAGAGATTCTGCTGCCGATTGTCTACTCTGTAATGCGAATATGAATTGTAAAAGGAGTTATACTTATCATGACATATTAAAGTTGAGAAAAGTAACAGGAATTCGCGAGCGTACGATTGACTTACAATAGGATACATATCTTGCCTTAAGTTTGACATACAGTATTGCAGTAAGTTTCATAGACATGTACCGAATACAAAACATTGCCTCGAGTTTTTCTTTTATATATAACGAGTACAATACGTCTTATTACATACACACGTTACAATGCCACAAGTTTAACGAAACATAACCGAATATAGTACACTACAGTGCAGTAAGTTTGCAGTCTTACATCAAAGTGCCACAAGTTTGAATATGATACATACACATAATCGATATGGGAAAACACTTTACATAAAATACCCCGATCGATACTGAGTTAGGTGGGGGGCCCTTAGCTCAGGCAGATGTCGAGCGAGAAGAGGCGTCCGACCCATAGATATAGATAGCAAGTTAGATAGGTATTAAAACGAGTCATAAAAATATCATAAATCGAGATTAGGTTGTGGCTGACCCTTAATAGCCACTGGGGGCTCTGAGTCTTTAAAAATGTTTATACTCAAATGGGTCGTGAGATTTTAAATGAGATTATAAATAAATATATAAATAATAACTAATAAATAATAACTTCGTATTATTTAAGGCAAAAAAAATAAAATTCAATAATAATAATTATAAATAATAATAATAAATAAATATATAAATAATTATAATAATAATTATAAATAAATATATAAATAATAACTAATAAATAATAACTTCGTATTATTTAAGGCAAAAAAAATAAAATTCAATTGTTTTTTATTTACAATAAAAAAATAAAATAATAGAATAACTAATGTCTCAAAATAAAATAACTGTTTTTTATTACAATCCCCAACAAACGAATTGTTGAGTAGAGAGAGATTTCTGCTTGAGCTTGAAGAACTTATCTCTCTCATGAAGAATAATTTTGGGACATAGATGATAGAACAAAACAACTTTGAGATTGTTGACATCCTTGTCATCTTCAAATGAAAATGTGTATGAAGCATCCAGTAAATTCTTCGGTGACACTAAGCTTGAAAGTAATGTGTAACACTCTGAGCCACGGAGAGACAAAAGCACCGATTTCAGGTCGACCTTGTCATAATGAATTTTCACGATGAAATTGAACTGCTCCAACCATGTGGTGCAGAATTGTAGTCCAGAGGTAAAAATGGAATTGTAATTGTAGCCATGAACTATGAATAGTATAGGACAATCGTAATTGTAACAGTGGAAAAGGCAGTTTAATACTTTGTCCTCGTCGCCATGTCGTATCAAGTTCAAAGTTATAGAATTATTTATTTAAGCATTTAAACAAACAGTCCTTAATCATGTGACACAACAGAACATTTAGTCGAAAGGTCTTCACTTCTAGTTCAGAATAGTTTCCATCCATTTCGAAAGATTCTTTCTTGGACTTATTCCCTCAATAATCGTTTTAAATTTGGAAACAAATCGCTTATTTTAATTGAGATAATTAAAAATTCGTTCCAGAAGATTCATTCCAATAAGTTTGATCGACAAACCAAATAAATGTGAAGAATGAGTACGAAAAAACGATTATCGAAAAAGATTTTAATTTTCAAATTTGAATGTCGAATTAATTTTTAATTAATTAATTAACTTCAGAATTTTTAATTCCATTTTTAATGAATTAAATTTTTTTATTAAAAAAAGAACCGTTAAAATATTTTGTTATTTGTTTTAATACATCAAATGAGTTTTCAAAAAGCGCGTCGCGTTTGAATTTTGAAATAAGTGATTGTCAATTGTGAAACAATCGGAGAAATGTTGACTAATGTAAGTATGGTGTTGCGGGAATGGACTGATCCAGTGTTCAGACGCACGCCTATCTCCACCAGATCAAGGGTACGAGTTTCATGAGTCTGGTTCAATCGCAGAATTGCCAGATTCTGTATCAGCTGGTGGAGATGTTCGTGCAGGACGGCTCGATACATGAGAAGATCCATTCGCGGGATGCGGACGGATTCACGCCGCTCCACAAGGCCTGTGTCCGCGGAGTGCCGGAGGTCGTGGAGCTGCTGCTGGCGCATGGGGCGGACCCGGAGGTGGCGAACGCGGGTGGAGAGACGGCCGCACATCTAGCGGCGCGGAGAGGCAATCCGGCTGTACTGGACCTGCTGCAGCGGCGCGGGGCGCGGCTAGAGCAGCTGGACGGCAAGGTGGGCACCGACTCGGCACTCCTCACGGCACCACACACGTCTCGCGCGATCGCCTTACATTTCCACACTCAATAGAGGATGCAGCACGCTTGTAAGAGAGACTCGTCACACTAGACACGATTCTCGTTTCAGAGTCTGTCAGATACAAGGTCATCAGCATTAAATCTATTGTTAAAACAGGCCATTGAACGTCATTGCGGCTGTGGAGAGCGCCGACACAGTTACTGCGCACACATTCACAATCACCGCGACTCTCGGAGGCTCTTTCACCATTTGCCGTCATTCCAATTAGTGCTAATTAATGATTAATGATTATTAGAATTAATTAATGATTATTAGAATTAATTAATGATTATTAGAATTAATTAATGATCATTGGAACATTTGATCACATTATAGAAATAATTAAACCAATCGTAAAATTACTCGAAGCTCTAAAATGTCCTTTGTTAAATCATGAAGCAAGCGCGTTTTAATGTTTGGCAAATTGTAAATTACCCCAAATGATTGCAATTTTATCGGCGCGTCCTTCGATGAGTGGCGAACATCTGGATCGGTAAATTATCATTTGCATCTGAGAATTTCGTGCTTGACGACCGAATATTTTGCGCTAGTAAATTTTGTTTAGACAATGAAAATCCAAAAGAACGGATGAGATAATATATTTACGAGGTGCCATTTTTATTTGCCTGAAAGTTATCTGAATTATTTTTACTTTTATTTTGAAATGATTACTGCCGAAACACTGTGAATAAAGCGGTGTAAACCATGCTTATGTGTAAGATGATTCTTCCAAACAACCTTAACATTGAAAGATTCTCGCCTCAGTATATTGAATTACGTCAGGTTTCTGCGATTATTTTATCATCAATGTATTATTTTATCATATAGATAATATTTGTCTGAAAAGTGTGATTGTTTGTTTTTTTTCGGTCACGCTTTTCAATGTGAAATTGCGGTCGAACCGTAGTGAATCCATTTAAGATCGCGGTCAATCTGAATAGTTCGCATCAATTCAATTTTGTCGATGTAGCGCCTTCGCCGAATGACGCCCGGAAGCCGATGAAATCGATCAAAAACCGTACAAGTCGTTAAATGGTTAAATTAACACAGATTTCAAATAATGGCGATTTTGATGATTCGAACACGAATTTCGTAAAATTTTGACGATTTATATCACTTATTCACTAATTATATTTCTAAAAATCGATTTAGGTTAAATTTGAAAAATGTCGTTTGTCGATCAAGCTCAAATTTTACTATGATCACATGTGTGCTGATAAAATGAGAAATAGTGGAGGAACAGTGAGTGAATCCGCGTAAAGTTGAGATAACTCTGCATAGTCCGCATCGAGACGGTTTTGTCTGTACAGCGCCTTTGCCGAAAGGTTCCGGGAGCCGATTTAACTGACTGTTAAATCAACAAAAAATTCGAAAAAAAATTAATAAATTATAATAATTTCGATTTAAAAATTAAAACAGAAACTTTCAAAATCGAAAATTCAGCTCACCAGTCATATATGACGGGTCTTTTTCCAGTTTCATACAATTGCCTAATACTATCAAAGATTTGGGACTATCCTTACTAGTAACTAGGCTTTTTTTAAATCTACCCGGATAGCTATGACTTTGTTTCTTCAGTAGCCTCTGGAAATATGGACTCATTAAATTATCTTTCAATTTATTAAATTATTTCCGATAAATTTTATTTATTCTCTTAAAAAAAAACCAATTCCGCTGACTAATATTTATTCAAATTCAAATCACTAAATATCAACGTGATCAAATTTACAATTCACAATTATGATTTTATTGATTGATTTAAACAAATCAATCTTTCAAAATGTCCACTTCACAATAATAAATTCTTTTTACAATAAAATTTATAATAATAATTTAAATGTTTTAATTAAATGTTTTTTGAATAACAATTTTTTCTTTTTTTTAAATAAATTTCACAATTCGGTTCATCGATTTGACGCGAACAGCCTCTTCTCTACGACCGGAAGTACTCATGCTTTCTTACATTTCACTTGCTGCAGTCTCATCAAAGGTATCATTATATGAATGATCTAATATTGACCATCATCAAACTTTATTAATACCCTTTCTATTATCCACTTATTCATTTATTTTCAATAGAGCCTCTTATCTTCACTCGAATTGTCATAATTAATCCAGGACGCACTCCAAACCGGATGATTACTGACGAACCTCAAACTCATCAAATGAATCCATCAAATTGAACCTAATAATCATAACCTTTTATTGATGAATAACTCCCCATTTCAAGTCAAGAAACTACACTTATAACTGCAAATCTCGCTTTATTATCGCCAAACTTTGTGCATATATATATTCGTATCATTAATCTACGTCTTAGAATAATGTCGTTTCTTACGATTATATCGAAATTTGCCTGTAACTTTGCGGATGGTTTAAGGTAATACATCACTAGTACGGCTAGAAGTGGGTGCCAGGCTACTGAACGAACAAAGTTATAGCTATCGCTTCAATCAGTCAAAGGTCTATTTCATTAAGCAAAAATCTTGTCTAAAATATCATTTTGTTTTTCAAAACCAGAAATAACTTTTTTTATGGTTTAACCTATATTGGAATTTGGAAGTCTCTTCGTACAGTCGACATGTGAAAGAGAACGGTCGCTGCTAAAGGCGCACGTGGCGCAATCTTTCTGTTCTACGACTTCAAATTCATTTGACAAGTTTTCTTGAAATAAATTTCATCAAGTTTCTTCTCTGAAAACTACGTCAAGTTTTTGATCTAACAAATAAATTTGAATTAACTATATTTAATACAACAGTTATAAAATAAATTTTGATATTTAATGTAAAGATAATTTGATTTCTAAATGTGGCGATCCGCAGTAAAATGGGTTATCGACCCCTGTAATTATAACACTGAATGTTGAGTTGCTCTTTTTACTGGAGATTCTATCATTTACAATGGTACAATCTACTGCCAATGAATTTACCCATAACAGAATACATTAGCAGCCTTGCTGTGTTTATGTATATTGATGGGGGTATGGATACTGGAATTTACTTTGGCAAAATAATGTCGAGAAACAAGCAGGTTGTGAGCAGTTTATAAGCGCAGATCTGCACTAATGCAGTAATAAAATGATACAACAAACACATGCAGGTCTACTGACTCCACAGACGCAGATTTTGGTACGATTTTTTGTCACCCGTGAATATATTTATAAGGTTTTAACATTACACTTTTTATGGTCTTAACCCTGATTAAACTAAAAATATGCGAAATATGTATTCGAGGTAAAGTTAAATTTTATTTATTACACTTTAATAGACCTGAAACTCTTTAATTTCAAATGATGTTCGTCCGAATTTGAATGATGTTTTGCCATTTTCTTAAAATTAAGAACTTCCCATTCAAAGGTATTCATGATTCTCGACGTTTTCTTCAAGAGACCCCTTCATAAATATACACAGGTGCAGATGAAAAGATACAGAAAATGCACAACTCAGGACGATTAGATAGATGAACTAAAACTTTCCTCATAGAGTGTAGCAGAGACAAGGGAGTTGTTAATCTATTCTACAAACTAGCTTAATTCTTCATTAATTTATTTACAAAGCAACATCCTTCATATTTAATACCAACATAAAAATATATAATTTCATTGTTAAACAAATTGCAGGGTCAAACCATTGTCCACAACGCTGTGGCTGGCGACGCAGTTTTGGTACTGCTATGGATAGAACGGGCGACGAACATCTCCTTCAAATCGAAAGATGCTAGTGGGGTAACTCCATTCCATTTGTCGTGCATTCTCGGGAAGACCAATTGCATCAAGTTCTTCCTCAGAAAGTCTCGTGGAGATGTCCTAGAGAAAACGACAACTCGGGATAATTGTTTACATTTATTATTGAAACATCGTCGTCTCGAATGCATTCCGCTCATTTTGTTCAGTTCTCCTCGGAAATCCTCCATTTTCAATTTCGACCAGTCGTGGAAGGAAGAGAAGTCTCTGATCTTAACTTCAAAAAACTCAGATAATAAAACTCCTATCGAGTTATTCAATGATTTACCTTCAGATTTTAAAGATTCAAACCGTAACTTTTACTTTCTCTTTTCTATGCTTCAGTTCTCTTCTGTCAACCAACTGATGATTAACTTCGTCGCGTATCGAATTTTCCTTTTTCTGTTTCCATTTCTTTTCTTCAGTATTGGAATCTTGCTCTCAGTGTTCCTGTGGCCGAATTATCGAATGGTAATCTTTCCCATCGTGTCTATACTTACCAATTGCTTTATTCGCACGCAGTCCCATCGTGTTGGTAAGTTGGACACGCACCAGAATCCAATCTTTGCTGGTGCCTTTCTGGCCGGGATTTTTCATGACCTTTTGTGTTTTCGAGTGAACATTTATCCATTTATCACAACCCAATGGGAAACCGTTCTCACTCTCATTATTCTTCCGATATTTACTGTCTGTTACTTACGCTTGGTATTCACTGATCCAGGTAAATTGAGAATATCTGAAGTCGAAACAGACGACTTTCCAACATTTCTGTCAAACGAGATTAGTAAATCAAAGATGACAACTCAATCGCCAATGGGCTGTGTATTGCCTTTGGACAAGTTCTGCCAGGTATGTGAGGTCTCTTCATTCCTTGCCCGAGTCAAGCACTGCAAGCTCTGTAATTTCTGTGTCGTTAACATCGATCATCACTGTCTGTTTCTCATGAATTGCATCGCAAGAAATAACATTAGAAATTTTCTGTTTCTCCTAACTCTTACTCTTGGTCTGATCACTTTGTTTCTTGTCGCATCCACCAAGATGATCATCGCCCAATGTGGGTCCATGTCCGGTGCTAGCCCGTTACCTTACCTCTATTGTGCATATTCCCATGAAACTTGGATTTCTATGGGGATTATTTTTAATGTCATCTCTTTCATTTGGGGTGTCATCATGCTGTTTAGCCAGTGCCAGGCAATCAGTCTCAGCTCGACATATTACTACAGAGTGCAACAGCAAAAGAGGCCCCCCTTGAAACTAAAAATGTTTAAGCTTTTCTATTTCTTAGTCACTGGACGGTATTACATATCTCCTGAGGAAAAGAGAGTACTGGAGAACGTTTAATGATTTGTGAAATCAGTGTTTTAACTGCCAGTGAACCCTGAATTACTTTAACGCCATAATTTTTTCAGTTGTGTGTTTTAATAAAAACTTTAATTCTGATTATTAATTTTGTATTACAGCCCTGATAAATATAATGCGTTACAGTCGCCTTTCCCAGGAACTAGCTCGGTTGCCACAGTCACTGGCCTCTCTCCACTGTGATTGAGACACGCTGAATATTTTTTTTGAAGGTTGTGAATAGCGTTCATCGCAGATCCCCACCAACAGACACTTTCTGTTTACGAGAATGGCAAATTTCTAAGAGAGGAAGCTAAAGGATAAGGATGAGCATTCCAACAGAACAGACACAAGATTAACACCTGTCATACCAGAAAGAATCGAGAATATGATTCAAAAGCAAATATTGATCACGAGAAGGAATATTACAGAATGTGAAGGTCGAATAGCCGTCAATGCATTTTGTGATCCGTTCTCAAAACAAAATTTATTCCGGTAAAAGTACTCGAAATATCAAAAGAAAACAGAGTCCTTTTATATTGAAAACTCAAAACTTAGAACGACACAGGTTCAGACATGGACCGATTATTTAAACAGCTTGGATATGGACATGCAAATCGAGAAACAATTACGAGAATTAATGTCGGATGAAGATAAAATTGTATTAGTGTCCGAGGACCACGATACGTAAATTGTTATGGTCTAACGGATGATCTCATAGAGAAAACAAGGGAACAATTTGGGAGCCACTTCGGATCACAGATATGTAATTGTTAAATGTTGAGCACCAATTATTGGGGAATCGCCCTAGCGCATTTCCTCATATGATGTCATAACAATATGATATTTCTATTCATCTGAACTCATCCTTTAATCGTTAAACTCTGTTTGGAATATTTTGAGACCTCAGGTTTTGTCATGTCACGGTATTTAAACTGTATCCTAATAACTAGCAATTCAGGTTATACTTTTGGTAATTGATATCCAAGCAGAGGCTACTAAAGTAGAGACAATGTCAGAGCTTATAGTGAGCGGAGATCCACGACACGCCAGAGTTTATTTGTTAGTTAATAAATACAAGCAATAATAATAAATACAAGAATATTATTCTTGAAGGATGTAGTCATTGGATGGGGGTCTTTACTTATTTCCTTAACATAAAGGTACAAATGTATTATCACATTAATGATTATAACTGTTGACATAATTATTTATTTTATTAATATTTGTTTGAATATTTCTGGAAATACGATAATAATATTAATGCAAAAGACAGAAGCAAGTATTTCAGTAAGAAATGGTGACGATTTTTGCGGAATCTGTTACGAAGACGACAATGAAAAGGTTTTCTACGGATTCGAGCAGTGCCACAGTTTCCACATGTTTTGCGAAACGTGTTTGCTTAAAGTTATGGAATCTTCAAGATTTTGTTCTTTTGACAGATTAGAAATCACATCTGTTTTGTTCCAGAGGAAGAATAACATGCCAGAAAGGGTCCTAACAAATGATGTGTTGGCAAGTATATTCAATCAAAGACTGCAAAGTCTTGTTACTCAATACCAAAAGGCTTTCATCAATTATATGAAATTATCAAATAACGTAGCCGAAGAAACCGCAGCAAACTTTATAAGCGGTCAGTCGACCGGTGAAGATATTAAGCATTCGACAAATAAAGTTCAATGGAATGATAAATATTTTGATCAAATTGACCGAAATGTTCTCCGAGATATTTCTGACAGGGTTGATTCCTTATTCATTACGCACTTTTACTGGAGGAAAGAATCTGCAATCATCAAAAGAATTGTAGATAATTTTAACTACATCTATTCTTTCGCACTACACATTGATAGCGGAATTCCGAATATCGCACAATCATTATATAAAATTATATTTGACTTGAAGATCAGTCTCATTCAGTTGCCCGTATTTAATAGACAGCATTATTTCGACGTCTTTCTTAATATTAAAGACGAAGAAGAATTGAAATGTTTGATCTGTTTTCTGAAACAAGTTCGCCATTGTGACGATTACCAATTCAAAACTTGTCGCCATTTTGTTTGTAAGGATTGCATAAAATACCGACTTGAATTGAGATTGTTTGAGAAATTCGAGCCAGAATGTCCTCTAGAGAATACCAAGAGTGTCATGAATTTTGGAAATACTGACTCGGAAGATTATTATAATTCTGAGTGAATAATGTCGATACTTATCATACTTTATGGTTAAATATAAATAATAAACTATTTTACATATATTCAATAAATGTACTGTTCTGTCAATAGTCGAAGTCATTAGCAACATTCAAAACACGATCTGCGTCCTTCTTTAATATAACAATCATTTGAGCGACCTCTTCTACTTTAAAAATTATTTCAAAACTCAAAAATTCTTATTTTTAAAAATTATTATTTTAGAAATTCTTTTGCAAAAATTTTCTTTTAAATTCAACATAAACATTTTTTTTGCATGAAAAAAAAATTCACAAATTATAAATTAAACAGTCTTGTTTTAAAAAGTATGTGTGTGGCGCTTCGATTTTCCTTGAATAAGCCTTGAATAAGCCCACTACAATGTGTTTTAAAAATAATACTTTTTAAATAATTTAAATCTCGATCAGCAAAATGAAAATGAAAACTTAAAATTTAAGTCCCTTAGCGAGTTTGCTTTAATTACTTATGCTTTAACTGCTTTACGTGAACTTTGCTTTTCAATTTTGTTTTCAAACAGCTCTTATTCTCCTCAGTCTATCCTCGTCTGATGGATTTGTCTCGTATTACCAGTAACTCATTAGTATTTGATGGTTCTCTCTTTAACTTAATCCTTAATTTGTCCAAGAAATCTATTCCTGCAATCATTTCTGGATCTACATCTTTGACCACAAAGAAATCCACTGTTTTCTGCATTCTTTCATTTATCACTTTAAGTTGAACAATACCATAGTTTATAAGTTCTGAATCATTCCCACAATGTATTCGTCTTTTAGTTTCTTTGATCTTGACATCTTTCATATCTTTAATTATCTCTGCTTTAATAACATTGACTCGAGCTCCTGTATCTAACAGGCAATTGACATTTTTATTCTTTATTCGGAACTCTATACTTGGTCTACCTTTCAATTCTTTATAATTTATGTTAAATTTCGGTAATATCAATACATCTTCAGCATTCTTTTTTATTTTTTTATCATTTTCTATATCCATACTAGCACATATTTCATCATCTTCTTCAGGTTCATTATCTGATCTACACATCTCCTGAGGAATATTTTCAAACATATGATCAAACATACAATCACAAACACATTCATACATACAATCAATCATACACCTACTTTGAGTTCCTATTGTAGCACACTGATCACTTCTCCCTGTGATCATGCGTCCTCGTTTCCCTGATCATTTCTGAATTTTCTGTTACCTACAAGATATTCCAGTCTTTTGCCATCTTCTCTTCTATACGTTCCTTCAGAATAGTTCCCTTTATATCACCCTTATTTATATCACAATTTGAATTATCACTATAACAATTCTCCGTAAAACTTGCGTAACTCGTCATCGTTCTAGATTGATAATCTTTAATATTATTCTTTAACGTCTTATTATTCAAACAAATTTAAATTATAATTTAATTATTACAAAAATAATTTATACTGTAAATTATAGTGTCATTATTACAAAAATAATTTATACTTTATATTTAAAATATTTTTTATTTATTTTAAGAAAATATTATTTATGAAA
>MQRK01246228.1:3301-19674 GCA_001938485.1 Girardia tigrina
GTTCTCCATAGACCATGCACTTGTACATGTACGAGAGTAGCGAGCGTTCCAAATATAATTTGACTTATACAGCACGAATACATGTACTCTTCAAATAGTTTTCTCACCTGGACATGCACTGCTAGCCTGGTTTGGCTCGATCATCCATACTAATACAAAATCTCAGTTGTTAGCAAGATTTGACAGTGAAGTTGTGTGGTGTTTTTAATCCTATTACTGTTTTTCTTTAGGAAATTCTTTAGAAATTATTATTTCACATAATTAAAGCAATCGTATTTTATTGCTTTTAATTAAGAAAGTGCTATATATTTTTTCTGTTATATTTTTAATGATAAATTGTTGTTTTTATATATAAGGACAAATATTTTCTGCTATTTAGTTGAAAAATGCTAAATGATAAATATAACCAAACATATGTGTTTTTTAAAATGATTTTTCAAGTTTATTAAAAGTGTTATATATTAGAAACGGTAAAGCTCTTTAAAAACAAAATAGATAAATTTGATTTCAAAATTTTTTTATCTGTTATGTCTGAAACTAAAAACTAACTAAACTAAAACTATAAACTAATTATTATAATAATTTGAATATTATTTGATATTATCGCGGTACACTCCTTTTTACTAATTATAGATATTTGGAAATTAAATATCGTTGTTTATATCGCTGTTTTGTGTGCTTTATTTAAACAAGTATTTAAGTTCAGCAATTTATTTATATATTTGTAAAAACAAGGTCATGTCGGAAGCAAAAAAGAAGAAACAGTAATACAATGCAGAATATAGTAAATATGGATTCATAGAAAACTCGACGAATTCATTTTTGCGTTTGTGCTTTCTTAGATCAAAAATATTTTCAAACGAAGGGATGAAGACTCCAAGAACATTTGAATAAAATGTATTCAGATAAGAAAATCAAAAATGTGCCTATTTTCAAGATCTTGAAAAATCAATCTGGAAATCAAATTCAAAAATGGATACCATCGATTTGGGCTACAAAAGTGAATTCTGCATTTGTACCATGATTTTCGCTCAATGATTTTTGATTGCATTCCTATCGTCATATTTGTGTGAACGTGGATTTAGCGCTATGACAACGCTTCCTACTAAAAGGAGAAATCGTTTGCAAGTCCCAACTACTTTTGAGTAAAATGGAACCTAATATCAACAAACTTGTTAAATATCATCAAATTCATCCATCTCATTAGATTAGTTTTAAAACTAAAATTGATTCTCTGTCTGTATAGTTTCTTTTAATTTGAGTAAAAAATATTATTAATATTATAAAGTTGCGTTTTAATTGCTCTCACTGGTAAAAATATCCAGCTTAGAATGTGATATCTTTCTGTGACGTAATGATTGTCATAATATTCAGAAGTAATTTGTTTATTTGTAGTTATGTAAAACAAATTTATTTTTTATACTTAAAAATTTTTTTAAATTTATATTTATAATTTTTATATTTTTCAATTGATACATTTTTTAGATTTGTATTTCAAATATTTTTAGTAATAACGAATTAGTAATATAAAATCAACATAATTTCAATAGGATTTATTAAATTTATACTTCAAAAATATTTTTAGCATTAACGAATTAATTGTAAAAAACATCAATATATTTTCAAAAACATTTATTAAATTTATTTTAGCGCACTTGTCGGATCACGATATATATGATAGGGGGTTAGGAAAAATTGTATTCATGTGTTAAATAAGTTGATAAACACTGTTTTAACGTATTTTTAATTTTTAGCCATTTATAATTTTTTTTAATTTTACTATTATTTATTTTTTTAATTTGTTGTTTATTTTCAACCTTTTATACTGTTTTTTTATGATTTTGTTTTTCAAATGAAAAATATTATGCTGTTTTTAATTTTGCATTTTAAATAAACATTTTATAATATTTTTACTATTTTTGGAAATTTTAGAAAATACCTTATATTTAATTTTTTATATTTTAAATATTTAATTTTGTAATCATATCCTTAATTCAATTTCAAATTTGAAAAAGAAGTTTTAACAAGTGTTAATAAATTTTTATAGCATTCAAATTTTGACTAAGATTTTTAATTTTGAAACTACTTAATCAGGTCTGTTTTGATCAACTCATTTTCATAATAAAATAATATTTTAAATCAAATGAATTTATAAAGAATATAACTAAAAATCAACTAACTCTTCATTCATCCTTTTTAAAGATTTTCTCCAGTTTTCAAAAATTTCTCCATTTTTATGTCACAATCTGTATCTTTTGTCATATATTTTCTCAATTATTGCATATGGTCGTTCGTATTTATTTTTTTCCTTTACTCCGACTTCAACCTTAACCAGCACACTATCTCTGATCTCGAAGTGTCTTCTGACTGATATCTCTTCTGTATCGGTATTGCGATTAGTCTTTATTTCTAGACTATGCCATCTTTCTCAGTATATTGTTTTACCAAATATATCTTCCGCTGGGCTCTTTACTATTATCTTCTGGAATGTTGCGTTCAGTGAAAATTATATTTCTGGTAGCAAGACTTTCTAATCAGTCCTTATTTTTTCTCGTAGTGACACATTTAAAAATTCTCTGATGGTCCGGAATTGTATCTTTACTATTCCATTCGAGTTGTGATGGTATGGGCTCGAGTAACACATTTTTATATCCATTGATGCTGCCATGTCTTTGATTATCTTCGATCTGAATGTCTTGCCACAATTTGTATGCATTTCCTTCGGTGCTTCAAATCTAAAGATTTGATCCATTTTGTCATTATGGTGCCTTTTAAAGTTATTTCATCCTGCTTGCTAATGACTGTCAAAGATATGTACCTGCTAAACTGATCTATGATTGCAACAATAGACTTTTTCTTTCTCCAAGTTTCCATTAGTGGTCCACATATGTCTATGTACACTTTCTCAAATGGTTCATTTGCGATTAGTGTCAAACGACCTTCCTTTGTAGTGATCGTTAATGTTTTACTTTTTGGCATGCTTTACACTGTTCAATTACTTCTTTCATTATTTCATTCCGGTTGATGATATAATAATTTTCTCAGATGTATTTCGTTACTTTCTCTGCGCCAGCGTACGACAATAGAGTATGTATTTGTGTGATTATTTCTTCTCTTTTTGACTTTGGTATCCAAATCTTTCCCATGTTTGTTCTTATTATGCCGTCTTCAATTGTAAATTTTCTGTCTTTACCTGAATTTTATATCTTTTAATTTCTTCTATTTCTTCCTGTTGATATTTGAATATCTCTGATGTGTCCAGCATATTGATCCTTCGAGTATTTATATTCATCATTTTAGCATCTTCGTGAGCTAGCAAGCATTGCGCACATGTATCTTATGTATTCCGATATAACATATCCGAGTTGGAATGATCTGTTCCCTTCTATATTCTAGGTGTATGTCCAGCTTGGATAAATAATTTAACTACGACTTGGTAATATGCATTTTATAGATCGATTGATGTAAAATATATGGTTCTATACAATTTTTCATCATTTCCATCATATTTGGCACAGGAAATGCCTGTCTCTTCGTGACTGTGTTTAGCTGTCTAAAATCCAAGCAAATTCTCTTCTTTCTTCCATACACAAATCATCGGTGTATTTCATGGTGAATTACATTTTTCTATAATGTTATTTTCCTAGAAATTCTTAAAAGTCTCATCGATCTTTTCTTCCAGATTAACTGGTTGTCTATGTGGTGTAAGGTTAATTGGAGGTTCTTTCGTGTCTATTCTATGTTTAATAATCGTCGTACATCCGATATCCCATTTATCCGCCATAAAAACTCCCCGATGTTTTTAACAATATCCACAATCTTTGTTTTATCTGTAATTTTCATAATTTCCAAGGCTCTTTTGAATCTATCCTCGTTTGTAACCTTACGTCCAAATTTGGCTTCTAAGTTACATACTTGATAAAATTGTTTCTTCACACCATTTTCTTTCTTTTTCCAATGTAACTCGATTCCGAACGCCATTTGCAATTCTGTCTCTTATTATGTCTAGTTTTACGTCTTTTGTTACAATGAAAGTTATATTTCTCCGTTTGTTTTTACTTTCTATATCCACCCATACAATCTAGTTTACTACTGTTCGCACAGTTTAATTTAATATCTACCTTTTCTAATTTTACGTTAGTTAGTTTCTTAAGAATTTTTCTGTTGATTACATTTCCTCTTGCACCTGTTTCTAATAAGCAATCCTCAACTTTACATTTTATCATCAACTTTACACTCGGTCGGCCCTGCATTCTATCATACAATATAATTTCTGCTTTCCATTCATCTATTGACAAAATTCTTATATCTTCTTCTGTACTTTATCCTTCAATTGTTCCCACTAAACTTCCTCCGAGTTTCTTCTCAAAAGCTTCTTTCTTCATAAATTTCCGTACTTTATCATTTACTCTTACTTCCCTTATCTCAAAATTCCTTTCATCGTCTATCACTACGTCTATAATGTTTGATAAATTACTTCTACTATAAATACCAATACTTTGGGAGTGACTGGTATCTTTAAATTTATTTCCCCGACTGGCTCCACTTCTGTCGAGGCGTTACCTTTTGGGTGTTCACTTCCTGTAACCGATTCTTTATATTCTTCTTCAATGTTATTCACGAATCTACGATTATCTCCTCGTCTCCTGTCTTCTCTATCCCTATATTTTCGTTGATTTTGTCCTGTATTTTGCTGTCTTATTCTCCCATTTAGGTTTGTAAAACATTCACTTTCTCTGTGACCTCAATTTTGACATTTTTGCATTCGATGTTCGGGCAGTTTCTTCTTAAATTTCCCTGTTATCCATAACCATAAAATTTTGTTGGTTTTCTTTCAGAACAGTTTCTTATCATGTGTCCTTCTTTTCCACATCCAAAACACCTGATTGGTTCTCTTTGCCTCAACGTTTCAGTTGTGTAACCTACTTTCTCACAAGTTCTACATTTAACCGCTTTCATGTCTTGAGCGTATTTGGTAGTATTTGTTCTACCGACCCCTGCTCGGTTTGGTCCGTATCAACTGTTCCCTGAAACTGTCTCTATGTAGCTTCGGGATCTGTTTTGCACCCCATCGTCTCTTACTATATTCACATCTTCTGTCACGCTTTTGACGTCGTGTACTGCTTTTATATTTTATTTTATCTCCTCTATTCCTTTCACCTTGTTAAATCGCACTTCCTTTTTATGTCCAGATTGTCACAAAAATATCACAATAAGGCTTCCTTGAATGCCTCTTTTGACAAGTCATGTTTCAAGATCATGACTGCGAGCTTTTCTACTTTCTCAAAGAATATTTCCATATATCTTTATTCATCCTGTACCGCATGTCTCTGTCAAGTCTTCGAAAATTGAAGAAGTTTGAGAAAATGCTTTTCTCAATCGATCTTTATAGCCTATTATTGTCTTATCGACCGTTTTGTATCGATCTTTCAGATCTATGTCCAATAAACAGAGGACAATGTCTCCCATTCTTCAATAAATGTCTCCAAATGGTCGCCTTTCCTGTACTTTTCCGGTAAAAGTTGACTCTTAAAGATTTCCATTGCAGCCAAGGGCGGATCAAGGAGATAAGTCTGGTAGGGTTATTTAATTATAAATAAAATTACTAAAATTATAGGAATCGATTAAAGTATTTTATTATCAAAAACATGTAAAAAACACATTCCTGTTCGAAATACTTATCATTATCCTCGGGTAATAGGCGAACTCTCCGAGCTAGAGTCGTTCATTGGAGTACATTACTCACATCTTATTTCTATCCTAATTCTGGCGCATCTGCCGCAACTATTGTAGGAGCAATAGTCACCGCATTTGACGTTTTTGCTCCATGTGAGAGTACAATACTTGAAATACGAGACAATACACATGCGTCTCAGATTTTTTGTTATCGTCTCTGAAAACTTGAATGTTTTCAGTATTGTTTCCCAAGCAACCTACCACAATGGTGTCCAGTCGAACTTCCTATCATTTGTGGTGCTTTTTGGACTCCTCTTTCAGCTTTTTATATTTCGCATAATTGTCTTTTCTTGCTTTCTTAAAAATTTTAAGCGTATTGTACGGTGTTATTACATCGGTTATAACAGTGGTCTTTTGTACCTTTATTGAATATTTGTAAGTCAACTCTGCTTTTCGAATCAAACCACGCGCACCCACGGTCTTTAATTATTTGTAAGATTGGTTTTTCCGATAATATTGTTTCCTCAAAAATCTGCATCACCGCATTATGTTTTTCAATAATCATCGGACTATTTCTTTGACAGAGACACAAAACATGTATCTGTGTCTCTGTACTTTTACAGCATGCTCAGCAGAGTGTTTCATTGTGTGGTTTTCTCGGTTTGTAATTATTTTGGCGATTGTTTGTTCTGGCACAGTGAAGGAATTGCAATTCTTCGTTTGTAATTTTTCACTATACTTGGCATCAACAGTACCTTTGTTGTCTGTAATTCCAATTATAGAGATTCCAGCCACAGTTTTTTGCTCCACTGCATGAATTTTATTTTTGCATACAAACGAATGGACTGGAAGGAGATTGAGTGTATGTGAGTTTTAGAAATCAACACCGATTCCATATTGGTGTTGATCTTTAAACAGATTCCAAGTTCGTTCGTGGTGAATCTTGCTGCCAACCCAGTAGAATCGAGGTATTTAATTGAGTTACGAATCTTTGTCCACCATTATTTGTATCCGTTCTCTCTGTCGCCTTGATTTAACCAGTCTAGGCAATCAGAGACTTTCCAGTCTCTATCTGTTTTGTTGTACTATCTAGAGTTTTTGTTAAATTAATTAGTTTTAATTCCTGAGATGTCGAGTCCGAACAAGTGAGATTTCAAAATGCTTGTACTATCGATTGCATTGCATATTTGTCTCTCAATGACACAAGTCCAAGTCCTCCAAGAGCCTTATCTGCATAAAAGTATTCAGTGGAGGAGTTCTGGGTTGTGTCACACATTTGTTTTAATAGTCGTCGGAGTTTGACATCCAAGTTGCTCTTAAAAACTGACTTTTTCTTTACGTGATGCCTGTAGTTTGTTAATTCCCGAGGAGAAAAACATTGATTTTTAATAAAAGATTTGCAAAAAATCGGCATATCTATACTCACACACATTTAAACAATTTATACAAATATAAAGATATCTTAATAAAAAAACTGAATTAATATTCTTTGACAGTTTAAAAAATTTAAACTGTATTAATTTGCAAAACAATATAATTTGTAAATAGTTTGACTTGGTGGATGATCGCAAATTCTAAAGAATAATTATTATTATCAAAAAATTAAGAAAAATGCCTATTTTAAAGAAATATAAATACTTACCTGCAGGTAATATCTTATTTGTAATTATTCAACACAAATGCCCAACAACTTGTACACAAAACAAATAAAATAAGTTCCGTACTTGTGAAAGTTAATAATTAAACAACGAAAAGTTTGGAACCGATAAAATTTGAGTTTTCTTTGCCAAAGCCCGCACTCTCGCTACAATGGTTTATGTTTAAATTTGAGACTCCAGGGTAGGGGGTAATTTGAATGCAAATAACACAGAACAAAAAATTTTGAAATAAAAATAGTTATAAATCATCAAAATCTTCGTCAGACAAATGATCAATCGGGTTCTCTGAGCTTGAGCCTCTTGTTTCATTGCATATAACTCAGGTAGGTTTAGAGGCTAGGACTGATCCAGGGATGGGGAAGGGGGTAATTACCACCTTTATCCCCCTGGATCCGCTCTTGATTACAGTGATAGTCACCATGTGAGAATTTTTTGTAACATCAATTTCAGAAATCATTTTTATACTCTATTTATACATTTATTATTATTAAGAACACCAATTTGAGTTTTCATATTTTTATTTAAACAACAATTTTGATTGTCTTTAAGACAATCTTTGCCAAAGCTTTCGTACGATTGCATTCTAAACTAAATTGATTAATGAATTAATTTTTATTATTTTTTAGCAAATGGAGAAATAAATATTTTATTAAAATATTTACTCAAAACTTATTGGATAATAATTAAAATGATAATGAATTATTTAAAAAATATTAATTTAATTTATTTATTAAAAATTGTAAAAATTAATTAACTTATTTAAATTTTTAAATTATTTGAAATTAAAAATAAATTTAAACATTACATACTTTTAGATAATAAGAATTCAAATATTAATCATCTATCTGGGTAGGAGAGACACATTTCCAAATTAACATACACATTCAAACACAAAACATCAAACATTCAAAATATTCCTCACAATTATAAACAATTTTCAAACAAAATTTCCAACTATTTTCTTAATTAATAATTTTTATTTATTTAAAATTGCAATCAAATCAAAATAATATTTAATTTTAAAATTTTAATAAAATTATTTATAAAAACTAATAGTTTACACATATTTCATTTGTTATGAAAATATTTAATTTTAAAATTTGTTGTTTATTTTAAGCCTTTTATAATATTTTAAAATTTTGTTTTTCAGATGAAATATTATATGCGATTTTTACTTTTGCGCTTTTTAAAAAATATTTTATAACATTTTTACTATTTTTGAAATTTTTGAAAATACGTAATATTTAATATTTTTTTGTATTTTAAATGTTATATCTTTGGAAGCATCGACAAACACATGAATCTCTTTTATACCTTCGTGAAACGAAAATAGTGTTCTATCGCATTCTACATTTTGTAGTCCTTCCACTTCTTTCAACCATTTATTTACTTTCTATTGAATATTAAGTGGTAGAGAATCATCCCATCGTATTCCGGTGTGAAATAAAATTTTCCCCCACTATAAAATTTTCCTTCACCCACGAAATTTTTTAAAATATTTACTCCCCTGTCACGAATTTTTTTATGAAACTTTCTGCCCACTATAAAATTTCCTTTTTATCCTCATTAAAATTTTATCTACAGAATAGAAAACTATAAACGACAAACAACGATGCACATCAAATTCAAACACTTTTTCTATTTACTATTAAGAACGGGATCAAAATTTTCGTAACTGTGTGCCAGCAAGATAACATATTCTGACGCCTTATCAAGAGAAAACGACGCAGGATACCGCAGCCCATTTTTACCATCACAACCATATGCGAGTGGACTAAAATATCTGTTTTGAAAATTGATGCCGCTGCTGAAATTTCAGCATATGTAGCCTATACACCATCCATCCACATACTTGATTCATTTAAGTAGCTGTTCATATTTTTATTTATGTATTTTTCTGAAAGCTCTTTGCATGCGTGTTCATGTGTTGGATGAGCACATTTCAAAGAATCGTATGTTTGATTGAGAACCAGTAAGAATATCCGAAATGGACTATATGTTCTGGCCAAATAATGTCTCCCCTTATTTCTTCAATCTAAAGTAGATTTTTATTTCTAATATTCTCGTATCATCCTGAGGTACAAAGGATGACTTTTAAAATAAAGACAAGAATAAAATATTTGAAAAAGTCTTCATTCCAAAACCTCTTTCAATATTTTTACGCTTTTCTATCTCCCTCTATATACAGTAACATTTTATTGGATAGCTAATTGATATGGAATGTAGATCATATAATCGGGTAGTTTAAACTATAATTTGGATATTTTGACCATTTTTCTTGGTTCTTAAGTTAAATATGAATACATTTTCTCGATAACACTAAATTATTCGTAGAGTTATGTGACTTTGAAAGTTTTAAAATTCATTAACGGCTTGATTGTTATTGTCCAAGTTCAAAAGTTATTAAATAAATATAGCGTATCAATTAGTTTAAATTAATTTTTTCTTAAAATTCTGCTGTCAAAAAAATTATACACCGACTTGAATTTTTCAGCGTTGACTTTTGTCACCAGGTGAGCTAAGAAAGGTGATGCATTAAGACCAAAAACAACTCTTTCAAACTCGTAAAATCGTTTTTCGCCATCTATGTTGTTAGTAGTAGGGGGATGTTTGAGTTCATAAAGTTTTCAAATTTGAAATATAATCAATTTAATAATCCAATATTTTACATTTTATTTACAAATTAGGTTAAAAGGAGATTTTTGTAAAATAGCGTAAAAAAAGTAATTTATATAAAATTAATTTTTAATGTGAACATAAAACAATAAAGAGATTTATTAATAAAGTGAATCGTAATTTTATATGAAACATAAAATTTAATTTTTGAGAAATAATAAATAAACTAGAAAAGTATTTTGTAACTCTTGATATTAATTCATAAATTTAAATCAAAATATAATTTTCATTTTTTTAAGAAATGTAACTTTTATTTTAAAAAGTATATTTTCACTGAAATACAAAGGTAATTTAAAAGTTGGTTAATTAAACTAAAAACGTAATTAGTATTAAAAATATAATTTTATTTTATCTAAGTGGTAATTTAAAAGTTGTTAAATCAAACGAAATTTCAATTTTAATTTTATTTTAAAAAAATGTATTGTAATAATTCTAAAAATAATTGCGATTTTAATTGTATCTTTAAAACTTATTTTACTAATTGCGATTTTAATTTTATCTTTAAAACATTGTGTTACCGAATCTAAAAATAATATTTGAATGATTATGAAATCAAAGTGAAAATTTTGTGTTATGGAATGGGGAAATGTAATTTAGAAACGATTAAATTTATGAAAATTTAATAAAAGATGCAACAAAAAAACTTTGTGACAAATTTAATAACCTTATAATTTTAACAAAAAAAACACAAATTTGAATTCTTAATAACCATATCTATATTTATATTTATTTCTATTTATAATGGTTTGTGTAAAAAAGAAAGTGTGAAAGTTCCTTGAATATATTTGTTTAAAAAACTTGAATTGTGATAGAAATAAAGTTTGCGTTAATGACAACTTCTTTTGATCAAGAACCCAATATATGTAACATTCGAAACAGAGAAATCTTGTGTCCACTAGAGCTACTCTAATTTGCAAAAATATCTCCTGAATATCACAAGCAATGGCTATTGGTTTCTTCTGAAATCAGAATAAAACATCGATCAAATCGTTTTGTTGTTTTAGACCGTATACAATCCTTATACTGACTCCACAATGTTTCGAAGCTGTTTCAAATACGATACGAATTTTTGTCGTTTCTTGATCCTTTTTTGAAACTTGAAAATGAGGTAACAACCAACCTGTACTTTCCAACTCTGTTTCTTTTATCTTTTAATAAAACCTTTCTTTTCATAATCTGTAATGATGCTCTCATAACCAGACCTCAATACCTCATCTCGGTTAATTCTCTCCTCCAGATTTTTAAGTCTTTTCTCAGATGTTCACCTGTTGTCTGACATTGGAATTATTTAGTTTGTAAAAGGAATTTCCTGTCATAAATCATTTTCTGTTTCATCAATTCTATGAATTTTTATCCAATATTTTCATGTCAAAATTATTAATTTCAACATCTTTAACTGATCTTGAAGTGATTCGTTAATGGGATGGAAGGATAAAATATTGTTTGAACAATGTTCATAACCTTCCATTCCATGTATCATACCAATACAGATCCACCCGAGCGGAGTCGATCGAGCTTCAGGCTCATTTTACATCCTTTTATCGCTCTTATAGCTCGGTACAAGCTCAAGAGAATCATCCCAATTAAAACGTCAACTTTCGACTTTTATCCGATTTTTGGAAAGTTAATATTTTTCAAATGAGGCCCTTTTTCTCTGAACTCATTTCAGTCGCAGTAAGTCCTTTTGTAATTTCTTTAATCGCAAACACATCACACAGTTCTCTAACATTTTCGGTAACACTCATTATTATTGTGTTAACAGCTTTGACATTCATTTCCTTCATACATTCACTGATGGTGTTGACTGGAACTAACTTTCAGTTCTCCTGTAAAACGCAACTCGTTACAGACCGACTCACTAATATAACTCGCAGTACTTGTATCGTCAAGGAGTGCATTGAAAACCACACGTCGACCGTTATTTTATAAGACTATCGGAACACTTCTTAAGGAAACAAACTCCTTTTGCGGTTTGATCTTTCTCGTTCTTGTCGTCATTGCATTTTCTCGATTACTTTTCTCGTTTTCATTTTTTCTCTTGTACTCTTTTGTATCACCCGAAAAACTTTTAAATTCTTAATGGAGTAGCCAGTGAGATTTTCCTTGTCTATCCTTCTGTTTACAGAATTTTTCCTTTGGGCAAAACTTAACAAGGTGTCCTTTTCTAAAACAATTAAAGCATACATTTTCATTCTTTAACGTATCTCTTCTTTCGGGAATGTCTTTACTAAGAAGATCCGGACATTTGTCTAAGTAATGTTATTTTGAACATAGGAAATATCTGATTTTGTTCGAGATTTTATTGATGTTCTGATTCTCTTTTCCTCCAGACGTTGTTAAGATAGTGTTTTTTTTGGCTGACTCTTGTTTAAACGGTCAAAACCTAACAACGAGCCGCAGAAAACTCGCCGCAATATCAATTTTATGGCATAATAATTGTTTTGTATAATTGTACAAATTGGTGATTATAATTATAAAATTAATTTTATTATTTGTCATATTCGTCCGTTACATTTTATTTCTGCTTTAAGCATTAAATATAATTTTTTGTTTAAAATTTAAAATAAAAATTTAAAATAGATTTTATTTCTGCTTAAACAATTAATTTTATTTTTGTTTTAGTTACATAAAATTTAATTTTTTTCATGAAATAACTTTAAATTTCCTTTTTTTATTAATATAAATTTTACTTGTATAAATTAAATAAAATTAATACTTAGAAGGATCCTTAAATATTATTAAATTTGAAATTTATTTCAATTCCAAATAAATTTTTAAATTATTTAAATTTTGATCAGCGAACTGAAGATTAAATAACTCCTCATAACTTTAATTTTTATTAATGATTAAACATTAAGTTAGAAAACAATATGAGCTTTAATTTACTAATCCTCAAATTGTATTTTGTCATTTTGTTTAAACTTGATTTTTGATCTTTGTGAATAATTAATTAAAATTTTCTTCAATCTTAAATAATTTTTAAAAATTATAAACAAAATCCTACGGCGAGTTTTCCTGCGGAGAATTTTCCTGCTCCGTTTGATTAGTTTTTCTTCTCAATTCGGTCTCAATCCTTAACCAATTGAGTAACTGCTGGACAATTGGCTCATTATGCTCTTGACTTTTGGTCAGCAAAATTCTTTCCCGCTGTAGCAATAAGTTACCTGGAATTTTTCTTTTTCTTTGTTTATAAAGAAACCCATTTTCAAGTTCATGGGTTTTCTTTTGCTCATTTATTATTAAACATATTTCTTCGATTAGTTGGACCAAACTTCCCATGTCTTTCATTTCTCCTTGTCTCATTGGTTTAAAATTTTCAACTTCTTCCAATAATTTTTGGTAGATTATCTCGTTTCCAACATATCTTTCTTTCAACCGTTTAAGAAAAAGTTTGAGTGCATTCTTCTCGAATCCAATGTTTTCGATTAATATTTGAGAGGTTCTAAAACGAAGGATTGCCTTAAGTACAATAATTTCTCTTCGTCGGAGCCTTCAGTATCTTCGATACAGATTTGGAATGTTGTTCTCCGATGTTAAAATTTCTTGATGATTCCTTCGAAAATTGAAACTCTTAAAGAATTAAACATCTTAAGAGCGAGTATTGCACTTGTTATCAAATAGAACCCGAAATTTCCTCGCAAGTTTTGGAAGAGCACGCAATTTCGTTGATCAAGCAATTTCAAGACATCATTTTATTAAATAAAAAAGGCATTTCTTCTTTACGTTGTAAGTTTATATTATTTTGTAATTTTTTATGTAACTAAAGGTAGTTATGTATTTTTATGGTAAACCAAAAATATGGAATAATGTTATTTCTATTGTGGAATAAAGTTATTTTTTTATAGAATAATGTTATTTATATTATGGAATAACTCTGTAATAGTGTATGTTTTCATGAAATAAACATTTTCTTTGTAACTGAACTCTGAAATATCATGTTTAAACGAATCACAGATGGAGCGATCGACCCGGCGATAAAATCAACTGACCACTATGTCTGTTAAATAGTACCCGGGACGACTCAGGTCGTGCCTTTATACATGTTCCTTGATTCGCCTTATCATTCAGGCATCGATATCAATAATGTGGTTGGGGCATTGTACTGCCTGTTTTACTTGCTCAAGTAATTGTTGTATTTGCTATGTTGGTTTTGAATTTTACATTCACACACACAAGCATTTTGTAAAATTAACGGATCATCATGGATTAGTCATCACGGATTTGGCAGTGATGACGAAATCAACACAAACAATGAAAAAACGAGCAGATTTAGTAGTATTAAATATAACGGTGATGGAGGAGGAGGAGGAAGCCGCTTTCAGTCGGAAAAATGTTGATGATTATCCAAAACGATAAATAATTGCGATAATTTTAATATTAACAAAGACGATGACGATTATAAGCGATAAAATAACGATAGAAACGGCTATAATAACGATAATAGAAACAAATCAAACGAATTCGGTCCTAATCGGAACAATTGATCAACGAAAAAGCGTGATAATTCCAATGAAAAACGACCGTCTTCGAATCGATACCGCTATGATTCCTACGATCGAAAGAAAAACCGAGACGATAAACGACGCGATCGACGATATGATTCTAATGACAACATCCACGACCGGTTCAAAAATCAACGAAACGATCGCGATGAATCGAAAGAAAATCGTCGGAAATTCGTTGACAACCATCGACGATATAATCGCAATGATTCCATAGACCGACCGATAGCGAAAAGGTGGTAGCGGCAAAAGAATCCGATCGACGAGTCGGTCTGAATGAACTTCACTCCGAGCGAATTGAATTGCGAATTCGATGAGAGATTGACGATATTTAAATTAAAGGTAATCATTTGTCCCTCCCCGCGACCCGAATTTCACATTCTAACGCCAGGGTATCGCAATCATGCAAGTCCTGCGCTCACTTTGCTATCAGGGGTCTATATTTTAGTTGGAGGTGTATTTTTTATTATGTTTGGTTTTAAAGGTATGAGGGTTTAATTTACATTTGCATCTCGTCAAAATAATTTATTATTTTTTTAATTTAAAAGTTAAAATGTTTGAATGCTAATATGCTTATTAAATATTTTAAAATTGAAAATTATATAATAAAAGAAAATCATAAAAAAATTAAATACCTATTTAAAAATAAAAGATTTGTTTTTTAATATATCTATTAAATATCTTAAAATTAAAAATGATAAAATAAAGCAATTATTAAAATGTTGAGTATATAATATTATTTAAATTATTTTATAAATTTGTTTTAAGTAATTAAAACTTAAATAGAATTATTTACTTTTTACCCAAATTAAATATTGAATTATATAAACAAGTCAATTAAAAATGAATAAGAAGATAAATAATCAAAAATAAAATAAGAAGTGTTTTCATAAAAAAGATAATTAACTTATTTTGAAAGATAAATAAAGAAAATTTATTTCAGAAGAACAGTATAAAAAGAAAAAGAAGATGAAAAGTGCCCTTATTTATTTTTAAGATATAATTGTGAATTATTTAAGAAAAAGATTCATTAATCAACCAGAAGAAGATCTTTAATCAAGCGAAAAGGAAAGTCAATAAAATTGTGATCGTCAAAGAAAAGTCAATAAGATTTGGTGATAAAGATTAGACAGAATTATTCAACCGAAATTACGAGATAAAAGTGCTATAAAACCTGAGTAAAAAACATAACAAATAGAAGAAGAAAAGAAAAGAAAAAGTACGAGAAACAGAATTCTCAAATATAATTATATATTTTATTTAATATATTTCTATATATATCCTAAACTACTTTGGAAACAAGTGAAATATCGCTTCTTCCTCTATCCCATCCATAAAATCCTAAATAGGTTAGGTTTTCTTCAACTAAATTATTTGTATATTTGTGGATAATAATAAATATTTTAAAACAAAACTCTATTGTTTTTATTTTCTGTTAAAATTAAAATAATTTCACCTAGATATCCCAACAAAAAAATCAAATACGTATTTAAAAATGGAATATATTTTAAATGTGTTTTTTAAATATTTTGAAAATTGAAAATGATATAATAAAAGAAAATCATAAAAAAATTAAATACCTATTTAAAAATAAAAAAATATGTTTTTTAATGTATCCATTAAATATCTTAAAATTAAAAATGATAAGAAAACCATTAAATATTAAATATTTATTTATAAATAAAAATATTTTGACAGTCATAACAATTTATATATTTTAATAGAAGTTATGAAACAATTTTAAATAAATTTTTAGTTTTAATGTGAAAATTATTTAATAAATTTAAAGTTTAAAATTTGCAAGATTTTAAAAATTGAATCGAAAAGAATTTAATAGATTAATTTGAGGCGAGATAATTGA